>JAODAL010032984.1:0-46177 GCA_025379985.1 Phyllomedusa bahiana | reverse complement strand
TAACGCTAATGAGTCACATGACAAATTGGGCACAATTTGTTCATTTTCCCTTCAGGGGATTACTCACTGTTGTTGCCAGCGGTTTAGACATTGATGGCTGTGCGTTGAGTTATTTTTAGTGCACACCAAATTTACACTTATACAAGCTATACATGGAGTTCTTTACATTGTATTACAGTGTCATATCTTCAGTGTTGTCCCACAAAAATACATAATAAAATAGTTACAAAAATGTGAAGGTTGTAGTCACTTTTTGAGATACTAAAGATTAAGAAAATCTCGGCAGAGCAGCCACACAATGCATCCTACTGCATGAGACATTAGGCCTTGCCCTACTGAACACTTTTTTATTTTTCGTATAAGGTACTTGTGGTGAGTATCCACGTAACAACAAAAAAGTGCTCTATGACCAGCAATTCTAACCAGTGTATATCTATGTTTATTAATGACCTGGTAGAGGCTTCCAGAGTAGGACTTCAATATCTGCAGCTGATATAAAGCTCTGTTAGGTAACCAACAAAGACGAGGAGAATATAGTGGTAAAGAAGGATTGGGGGAGGATGGAGGCTTGGGCAGAGAAATGGAAAAGTCAGTATGGATAAGTGTAAGGTCCTGCATATGGGCTGAGGAAACAACATATATAATTATGTACTAAATAGTATAATACTGAGGAAAACTGCTACTGGTAAAGACTTGGGTATATTGGTTGACAGTCTGAAAATGAGTGACCAATGCCAGGCAGCTGCTATCAAAGCAAATAAAATTATGTGATGCACCAAAAGAGGCCAAGATACTGATGACAAACACATAATTACATAATTTAGTGACCAATACCAGGCAGCTACAACTTATATTATGTGATGAATCAAGAGAGGCTGAGGTACTTAAACACATAATTACCTCTATACAAATCACTGGTGAGGCCACACATGGAATATTGGGTACAGTTTTGGGCACCAGTTTATAAGAAGAACATAGCTGAGCTGGAGCAGGTGCAGAGGAGGCAACCAAGTTGGTTAGAGAAATAGGTGGATTGTGGAGCCAAGACAGGTTATCAAACCTCAACTTGAAAAAAGACGGCTAATGAGTGATGTAATTACCATGTACAGGTATGTGACTGGACGATACAGAGATCTCTCATGATCATTTTACCCCAAGGCCTATAACCATGACAAGGGGGTGTCCTCTACATCTACAGGAAAGAAGGTTTCATCATCATCATATGTATGGCTTGTCCCCACGGCAGGTTTTTTAGCCGGTTTTTGGATTTGAAAGCTGTCTGCAAACCGGTTGACAAACTTTTACTAGGACCTCTATGGAAAATCCGTGCAGCGGTCCCCATCGGTTTTCGTGTGGAACATGAACATTTCAATATGAAGGGGGACGGGCTTTTCTCTGCAAACCACAGATAAAAGCCATCACTCCCGCAGCTTTGTACATGGTCCCAAAACAGAGCAAATACCGGTCGGATAATCCGACAGGTATTTGCTCTGTGCCATGGTGACGTGCCCTTACTGTAAGAGCGGTGACACTGTTATGGAAGACTATAATATCTCCCAGCTTTGAGTGTGCGGTGTCCAAATAATAAAATCAAGAGTGTATGTGCATATTAGAGATGGGCGAATTTCTCAAAAATTAGATTCGCAGAGTTCACCGAATTTTCCAGCAAAATTCTTTTCGACCCAAATTTATTTGTGGCGAATCGCATTAAAAAACACCTATTTTCTGGCTGCAGAGAGCCTGTAGGGTGTTGTAGAACATTGTGCCATGCTCAAATATACATAGGGAGCGTGGTTTTGTCTTCATACAATGCTGTGTTTTAGTATGACACGCACATGACTGCCGCCGCTCTTAGAATTGCTTCACTCTTCACTTCTCTGGGCACTTACAGGGGCAAAACTGGCCAAATAACTGAAGTGGGAATGCAGCCTGACAAAGTCATGTCGGCGCCAGCTGGAAAGAAACGAGCTTAGGGCTAAGATAATACAATCGCATTAAAGAACACAATAGTAGGTTCCTGGAGCCGGCACAGATCGCAGCACAGTAAGGGGACATCACAGCAGGGGTCACCCCACGAGGCCAGAGTTTTACACCGTCACCAGATGATTCCACAGAATATGACAGAACCTGTTCTGTTAAACACTGATACATGTAGAGGCCCCTGAATGAGTGGAGAGGGTGTCGGCAGTAATTTTGCATTGACGTCTCTGATCATTTTGCCTTTCCTTTCATCCGTCAGTGTCCGCTTTCAATTGGTCAATAATTCATCACTATTGCTAAAGGCAAAAACAAACAGGAGTTGATCCAAAACAGAGATGACCAGTAAATAGGATATTTGCATGTGCTCTGTATCCACTCCTGCTTTTGGCTACCTAATCATCAGACAATCCTGATCCTTTTCATTCCTTCTGACAGATTAAAAGAAGGGAAAAACCAAACATAGTGGCAACGTCAGAGTGGTGGAGGGTGGAAAAACGATTGGGAAAAACCACGGGGTGTTTCGAGTGAGACATAGTCGTTGGCACACCCTGGGGTGGGCCCCACGAGTGTGGGGGGTGAGGGCCCTGAAAAACAGAAAAGCGTATGGGTTTGGGAGGGGCACAATGACAAATTTTGGAGGATGGGTAAGAAATATATTTTTTGGAAAAAAAATTTTATTCCTTTAAATTTGACAAGAAACAAAATCTATGTTCACATGTGAGTGGGGTTTGAAAAGGCCCAAAAATTTATAAAATCCGGGACTTAAAATTCTTAAGCTTCTGGTTAAATAAAAAAATTTTTAAAATATTTTAAAACAAACTTCCCCCTTTTTAAAATAAAATTTAAAATGGATATTTATTTTTAATCTTAAAAAGTCTTAAACTTTAACAAGTTCAGAAAAAAAAAAATACATTCCCAAAAAATACGTATCTACTTTTACCTTGAGGGGCTGTGTTTTGGGGAATGGGGGAATGGGAAAAACCCTTCTTTCACCCATATACCAGGTTGGGCCCCTTAAATTGGCTGCCCTCATGGTGCACATGGTTTCCCCTTCACCAAAGGGCCCCTTTCCCCCCTTCCCCAAAAGGTTTTGGGTTGGGTGGCCCCCGGGTTCCCCCCTTGGTTTCCCCCCACCCCCCCTTTTATATACTTTTTCCGTGGGGGTTTGTGACTTCAGTTGGCTGAGGCAATGTCCCAAAAACCTTTTTGTGGGTAAAGCTAAATTCCCTGGGCTGGGACCCCTTTTAACCACTCCACCTTATGTTTTATTGGCCTAAAACCCATTTCAAACCCAGTTTTCCAACGTTCCCAAAATAGAATTCAAGTTTATTTTTATTAATACCTATGAATGCATGTGTTGGCTATATTTTAACCCTGTATATTTACCATGTTGACCATATATTATAATTATTGTACATTATAACTGTCAAATTACCTTTAACAAGGTGGCAGCAATATCAGGAGCCCACAGAGTGGCAGAATGACACAGTGTGGAGGTGGCAGCAACAGCAGCATGAGGTCTGAGAGTGGCACAATGACAAATTCTGGAGGTGGCAGCAACATTAGTGGGCGCAGATGGTATTTTTGGACAGAGTGGGGGAGGTGGGCGGAAATAAGCCCCGGGTAAAGAATGGTGGGTGGCAAAAGGGAGCGCTGGCAGCAGATGTGGGGCATCAGGCGGGTGGAGCATCAGAATAGGGGCAAAGACAGTGTTTGAATGGGAAAATTGTTTTTTAAATTTTTGGGTTTGAGGGGGTCATGGCTGATCAAATCTGATGGGAAAGGCATTGGTGTGGGGAAAATTCCGGGCCCGATCCACGCCTTTTTTCATTTGACAAAGGGGGAGTTTTTCCCAACTTTGGGGTAGAGGGGCCCCCCGCCACACAAAAACACCAGCTCGGGATGAACACAATGGCCGGGCAGGACAGCTCCTTAGTGAAAAACAAAAGAAAATTTGGGGGCCCAACATTTGCATACGTTTGGTGCCCGGTTTTAGTCCCCCATCTTCACCTGGGGTTTGGGCAGTGTGGCCCAAAGAAAGGGCCCAACCCCTGGTTTTCAGGGTTTTGCTAAAGGGTTCCTGCTGATGAGTACTCTCCTCATAGGGGGGTTTGGAAGGGAAAGTCCCTCATCAATGACTCCGGGACTTGGCGGGTGCTGTTTGGAGCTGTACTGCTCCTATCCCCCACCTCCCACAGCAGCCAGGCCCAATGGTAGTGAGGATGGGGAACCCCCCTTTTTAAAACTGTGGGAGGATGGAGGGATGCCGCACAAAAGGCAGTCCAACGGGACTACACGGGATTTTCTTTTTGTCCCCGGGATTTTTCCCCTTTCCCTTCGGGCAGGGGGGAAAAAAAAAGGGCTCCCAATTTTGGACCCGGTACCCGGGGGCCAATAGGGTGGGGCCCAAAAGGGTCACCCCCTTACGGATGGTGACTATTTGGTTTTACTAGCCAGGAAAATCGCATGCTGGGGGCCACCCTGCGCAAGGGGATTGGGGGGACCCCCTGCTCCATTCACTGTATACTGCCACGGGTGTTTGGGGTTTATTTTGGCCTCGTCTTCCTAACCCTCCTTTAAACCCCCCTCTGGCTGCCCCTGCTCCCCCTTTCCCCTGTCACCGGAGTAGAAAAACCACTCTTTTTCCCCAAGACATGTTTGTGCCCAATGTCCTCCTCCCCAAGTTCCCCCCCCGGACCCCTGTGGGGGGGAGATGTAGTCGCCATGTCTCCAGTCCCTGTCCGGGCCCAATTTTGCAGCATCTGTTCGGGGAAAGAAGCAGTGGAATGATTTATTCATCCCGTAGTTTTGGGGCGATGACAAATAACATGGCTTCCTTGGGGGCCCTGAGAAAAAGGCGGGTGTAAAGCATAAAGCTGCCATGGCTGACTTTAAAATTACACAGGGGAGTACTCCGGCCCGCTTGGAGGGTTTCAAAAAATCGTTTTTTGGTTTCCTTGTTATTAGGGGGGTTTTCTAAATTGGGGGGCTGGCTCAATGGGTGGAACCCATTTCATTTCACCCCAAAATTTTTGGGGGGTGTTCTCCCCACTGCAGCTCAAGGGGGGTTGTGTTGGCTTTTTTGGTTTGGGTTGAATTTACATGCACATTTTCCTGACCATTTTTAGAATGTCTTGAGATGGGTGGAAGACTTCAAAAAACCCTTTTGACAAACCAGATTGACACATGCGCCCCGGGGGGGGCCCCCCCCCCCGGGGAAAAAGTTCCTTCCCTTTTTCCCCCCCTTTTTTTTTTTGGGGGGGGGCCCCCCGGTTTTTTTCCCCCCTTTTTTGTCCCCCCGGTTTTTTGGGGCCCACCCCTTTGAACCCCCCCCCCCAAAAAAAAAATTCGGGGTTTCCCCGGGGGGAAAAAGGGGGGTTTGGGGGAATTTGGGGGGGGGAAAAAAAAAAAACCCCCCTTTTTTGGGGGGGGGCCCCCCCCTTTTTCCCCCGGGGGTTTGGGGGGGGGGGTTTTGGGCCGGGGGCCCAAAATTTTGGGGGGAAAAAAAGGGGCCCCAAGGAAACCCCCCTTTTTTTTTTTTTTAAAGGGGGTTTTTGGGAAAAAAAACCCCGGGAAACCCCCTTTTTGGGGAAAAACCCCTTTTTCCCAAAAGGGGGGTTTTTTGGGGGGGCCCCCCTTTTTTTTGGCCGGCCCCTTTTTCCTTTCCCCCCCCTTTAAAATTTGGGGCCCTTTTTTTTTTGGGGGGGGGGGGAAAAAAAAAAACCCCCCCCCCGTTTTCCAATTCCCCAATTGGGGGAAAAACCCCGGGGGTTTTAAAAGGGAAAAAAACCCCCAAAAAAAAAAAAAAATTTTGTTCCCCCCTTAAAAAAAATCCCCGGGGGGTTTTTTTTTTTTGGCCCCCCTTTTTTTTTAAAAAAAAAAAATTTTTTTGGGGGAAAAATGAAAAAAACCCCCCCCCCCCCTTTAGGGGTTTTTCCGGGGGTTTTTGGGGGGAAAAGGGGGGGGCCTTTTTAAAAGGGGGGCCCCCCCCCCCCCTTTGGCCCCTTTTTTAAAAGGAAAATTTTTTTTTTTTTAAAACCCTTTTTCCCCCCCCCCCAAGGGGGGGGCCCAAAAAAAAAAAATTTTTTTCCCCCCTTTTTCCCCCGGGTTTTTTTTGGGGGGAAAAAATTTTTTTTTAAAAAAAAACCCCCCCCCCCCAAAACAAAACCCCCTTTTAAAAAGGGGTTTTTTTTTTCCCTTTTAAAGCTTGGGTTTTTAAAAATTTTTCCCCCAAAAAGGGGGGGGGGCCCCCAATTTTTGGTGAAGGGAAAAAAAGGGTTTTGGGGGGGAAAAAAAAATTAAAGGGGAAAGGAATTTAAAAGGGGGGTTTCCCCCCCAAAAAAAGGGGGGGGTTTTAAATTTTTTGGGGGGGGAAAAGGGGGGGGTTTAAATTTTTAAAAAACCCCCCCCGGCCCCTTTGGGGTTTTGATTTCCCCCCAATTCTTCCCCTAAGGGGAAAATTGGCCCTTTTTTTTGGGGGGGGTTTAAATTTTTCCCCCCAGGGAAAACCCCCAAATTTTTTTAAAAAAACCCCCCCTTTTTTGGGGGGGGGGGAAAAAAAAACCCCCAAAAAAAACCCCCCCCGGGGGGAAAAAAAAAACCCCCGGGGGGGGGGTTTTTTTTTGGGGGGGGAAAAAAAAGGGGGGCCCCCCAAAAAAAAAAAATTTTTTTTTTGGGGGGGGTTTTTTGAACCCGGGGGGTTTTTTTTTTAAAAAAAGGGGTTTTTTTTTAAAAAAAGGGGGGGGGGTCCCTTTGGGGGAAAAATAAAGGGGGAAAAAAACCCCTTTTAAAAAAGGGGGGGGGGGGGGGGGTTTTGGGGCCCTTTTTTTTAAAAATTTCCTTTTTTTCCCCCCCCCCCTTTCCCCAAAAGGGGCCCTTTTTTCCAAAAAGGGAAACCCCCCAAAAAAAAACCCGGGAAAAAAGTTTCCCAAATTTTAAAAAGGGGAAAAAATTTGGGAAAAATTTTTTGGAAAGGGGGCCCGGGTTTTTAAAGCTTTTTTAAAAATTTTTATTTTCCCCCTTTTTTAATCGGAAAAATTTTTCCCCCCCCAAACCCCAAAATTCAAAAAAGGGGGGGTTTTAAACCCGGGAAAATTTTTTAAAATTTTCCCCCTTTTTCCCCCCCCCCTTTTTAAGGGTTTTTTTTTTTTTTTTTTTAAAAAAAACCAAGGGGCCCCCCCCCCCCCTTAAAAGCACATTAAACCCCCGGGTTTTAAAAAAACCCCCCCCCCCAAACCCCTTTTGGGGGGGTTTTCCCTTTTCCCCCCAAAAAAGGGGGAAAAAAAAGGGGGGCCGGGTTTTTTCCCCCCCTTTTTTTGGGGGAAAAAACCCCCCCGGGCCCCCCCCCCCCCCCCCCCCGGGGCCGGTTTAAAAATTTTTCCCCGGGGGGGGCCCTTTTTCCAAACAAAGGGGGAAAACCCCCCTTTTCCCCCCCAAAAAAAAAAAAAAAGGGGGGGGAAAACCAATTTTAAAGGGCCCTTTTTAAAAAGGGGAAAAGGGGCCCCCTTTCCCCAAAAAAAACCCCCCCAAAAATTAAACCCCAAGGGAAAACCCCCCCAAAAAAACCGCCCCCGGGGGGGAAAGGGGAAAAAAAATTCCCCCCAAGGAAAATTCCCCCTTTTCCTCCCAAAAACCTTTAAAAGGGGGTTTTCCCCCCAAAACGGCCCCTTTAAAAAAAAAAACCCCAAAGGCCTTATTTCCCCCAAAGGGGGGGGGCCCCCCCGGGCCCCAAAAAGGCCCCCCCCCCCAGGGAAATTTTTCCCCAAAAACCCCCCCTTTTAAAAAAGGGGAAAATTTTTTTAAAAAAAAAATTAAAAAAAAAAAAAAAAAGGTTTTCCCCCCCCCCCGGGGGGGGCCCCCCCCCCACCCCTTTTAAAAGGCCCTTTCCCCCCCCTTTACCGGGAAATTCCCCACCCGGCCAGCTTAAAAAATTACACACACCCGGGGCCCCCGGCAATTAAAAACCGGAAGGGGGAATTGGTTTACAGGGTTCCCCCCCGGGTAAATTTCAGGCACATTAAAAACAGGGGGTTTGGTTCCCCCCGCCAGCCACGGGTTTGGGGCCCCCCCATTTAAAAAAAGGCTCAAAGGGGGCTTTCCCCACCGGAAAAAGGACTTTTCAAAACCCCCCCCCCCCCAAACCCACACCCACCCCCCGGGACTTTCCCCACACGGCCCCCCCACTTACACACAAAACCCCCCAAACACACAAAACCCCCCCCAAAAAAACAACCCCCCGGGGGTTTTCAGGAAAAACACACCCGGCCAGCTTTTTTAAAAAAAAAAAAAAACACACCCCCCCAAAAAAATTTTTTTAAAAAAAACCCCCCCCCCCCCCCCAAAGGGGGCCCCCCCCCCCAAAAAAAACCCCCCCCCGGGGTTTTTAAAAAAAAAACCCCCCGGGGTTCCCCCAAAACCCCCGGGGGGGCCCCCCCCCCAAAGGGCCCCCCCCCCCCCCCAAACCCCACCCCCCCAAAACAAAAAAAGGGGGGGGGCCCCCCCCCCCCCGGGGGGGGGTTTTGGGGGCCCGCCCCCCCAAAAAGGGGGGGGGTTTTTGGGCCCCCCAAAAAAGGGGCCCCCACCCGGGGTCCCCCAAAAAACCCCCCCTTTACCCCGGGGGCCTTTTTTGGGGGTTTTAAGGGGGGGCCCCCCCCCCCCCCGGGTCCCCCCCGGGGCCCCAAAAACCCCCCAGGGAAGGGCCCCCTTTTCCCCCCAAAAAAGGGGGGGGGAAAAAACCCTTCCCCCCCCAAAAAAAAATTTTTTTTTTTTGGGGGGGAAAACCCCCCCCAGGGGTTTCCCCCCGGGGGGCCCCCAAAAAAGGGGCCCCTTTTTCCCCCCCCACCCCCGGGGGTTTCCCAAAAGGGGGGGGGGGAACCCCGGGGGCCCCCCCAAAAAAAAAAAACCCCCCCCGGGGGGGGGGAAAAAAAGGGGGACCCCAAAAAAAAAGGGGAACCCCGGAAAAAAAAAACCCCCCCAAAAAGGGTTTTTTTGGGGGGGGGGGGGGCCCCCCCCCCCTTTTTTCCCCCCCCCCCAAAAAAAAACTTTCCCCCGGGGGTTCCCCCCAAGGGGGCCAAACCCCAAAAAAAAGGGGGGGAAAAAAACCCCCCCCAAATTTTAAAAAAAGGGGGGCCCCCCGGGGGGGGCCCCAAAAAAAAAAACCCCCCGGGGGGAAAAATTTTTGCCTTAAGGGGTTTCCCCCTTTTTAAAACCCCCAAAAAGGGGGGTTTTGGGGGGCCCCGGGTTAAAAGGGGTTTTCCCCCTTTTTTAAAAAACCCTTTTTTTTTTAAAAATTTTTTAATTTCCCCCCCCCCTTAAAAGGAAAAACCCCCCAAAAAGGCCCAAACCCCCCTTCCCCCCCCAAAAAAGGGTTTTTTAAAAACCCCCCTTTCCCCCCCAAACAGGGCCCCCCCACCCCCCAAAAAAAACCCCAACCCCCACCCCCAAAAAAACCCCCCCCAAAAAAAAAAAAACCCCCAAAAACGGTTTTTTAAAAAACCCCCGGGCCCCCCCCCCCCCTTTTTTTTCCCCCCCCCCCCAGGGGTTTCAAAAACCCCCCCCCACAACCAAAAAATTTTCCCGGTTCCCCGGGAAAAAACCCCCAAAACCCCCCCACCCCCCGGTTAAAAATTAAAAAAAAACCCAAACCCCCCCCCAAAAAAAAGGTTTTCCCCCCCAAAAGGGGCCCAAACCCCCCCCAACCCAGGAAATTCCCCAAAAAAAACCCCCCAAAAACCCCCCCCCCCCAAAAAAACCCCCGGCCCCCCCCCACCAAAATTTACAACCCCAAAAAACCCCCCAACTTCCCCCCCCGGCCCTTTTAAAAAAAAAAAAACCTTTTCCCCCCCCCCCCCCCCACAACCCAACCAAAAGGGCCTTTTAAAAACCCCCCCCTTTCCCCCCCCCCCCAAAAAACCCCCCCCCAAAAAACCCCCCTCCCCCCAAAAAAAATTTTTTTTTTCCCCCCTTACAAACCCCCGGGCCGGACAACCCCCCCAAAAAAACCCCCCTTTGGGAAAAAACCCCCCCAAACCCAAATTTTTTTTAAAACCCCCCTTTTTTTTTTCCGGGGTTTTTCCCCCCATTTTTTTCCTTTTTAGGGGGGGGGGACAACCCCCGGGGGTTTTTTTTTAAAAAAAAAAGGGGGGTTTTTATTTTCCCAAAAACAAAAAAAAAAACAAAACCAAAAAAAAAAACAAAAAAAAAAAAAAACAAAAACAAAAAAAAAAACAAAAAAAAAAAACAAAAAAAACAAAAAAAAAACAAAAAAAAAAAAACCAAAAAAAAAAAAAAAAAACAAAAAAAAAAAAACAAAAAAAAAAAAAAAAAAAAACCAAAAAAAAAAAAAAAAAAAAAAACCCCCAAAAAAAAAAAAAAAAAAAAAAAAACAAAAAAAAAAAAAAAAAATAAAAAAAAAGAAAAAAAAAAAAAAAGAAAAAAAAAAAAACTCCCCGGGGGGGGGAGGGAAAAGGGGGGGGGTTTTTAAAAAAAAGGGGGGGGAAAAGGGGGGGGGGGGGTTTTTTGGGGGGGGGGGGTTTTTTTTGGGTTTTTTTGGGGGGGGGGTTTGGGAAAATTTTTGGGGGGGAAAAAAGGGGGGGGGGGGGGAAAAAAAAAAGGGGGGGGAAAAAGGGAGGGGGGGGGAAAATTTTTAAGGTGTTTTAAAAAAGGGGGGGGGGGGGGGGGGGAAAAAGGGGGGTTTAAAAGGGGGTTTAAAGGGGGGGTTTGGGGGGGGTTGGGTAGGGGGCCAAAATTTTTTGGGGGGGGAAATTTTTTAAAGGTTTTGGGGGGGGGGGAGGGCCAAAAAAAGGGGAAAGGGGGGGGGGGGTTTTTTTTTTGGGGGGGGGGGGAGGGGAGGGGGGTATTTTTTAAAAAAAAAGGGGGGGAAAAAGGGGAAATTTTAAAAAAGGTTTTTTTTGGGGGGGGGAAAAGGGGGGGGAAAGTTGGGGGGGGGAAAAAGGGGGAAGGAAAACCGGTTTGGGGGGTTTTTTAAAAAATTTTTGGGGGAAACCCTGGAGGGGAAAAAAAAAAAAGGGGGGGGGGGGTTTTTCAAAAAAAAAAGGGGAAAAGGGGGATGGGAAAAGGGGGGAAAAAAAGGGGGGGGGGGAAAGGGGGAAAAAAGGGGGGGGGGGGGTTTTTTAAAAAAAGGGGGGGGGGGGGTGGGGGGGGGGGGGGGGGGGGTGGGGGTGGGGGAAACCCCGGGGGAAACCCCCAAAAAAAAGGGGGGGGGAAAAGGGTTTTAAAAAGGGGGGGGGGTTTTTAAAAAAGGGGGGGGGAAGGCCCCCCCAAAAGGGGGGGGGGGTTTTTGGGGGGGGTTTTTTAAAAAAGGGGGGGGGTTTTAAAAGGAAAAAAAAGGGGGGGGGTTTCTTTATTGGGGGGACCGGGGGGGGGGGTTTTTGGGGGGGGGGGGGGGTTTTTTGGGAAGGGGGGAAAGGGGGGGGGGGGAAAAAAAGGGGGGGTTGGGGGGGGGGAGGTTTGGTTTTAAAAAAAAAAGGGGGGGGGGGGGGGGGTGGTTTGGGGGGGGGGGGGTTTTTGGGGGGGTTTTTTTTGGGGGGGGGAAAGGGGGGGGATTTTAAAAAGGGGGGGGGGGGGGGGGGAGGTTAAAAAGGGGGGGAGGGTTAAGGGTTTTTTTTTGATGGGGTTTTTTTTTTAAAAAAAGGGGGAAAGGCCTTGGAAAGGGGGGAGGGGGGGGTTGGGGGGAAGGGAAAAATTAAAATTTTTTTTTTGGGGGTTTGGGGGGGGGAGGGGGGGGGGGAAATTTTTGGGGGGGGTTTTTAAAAAAAATTTTTTTTTTTTAAAAAAAGGGGGGGGGGGGTTTTCCCCCCAAAAAAATTTTAAAAATTTTTTAAAAGTTTGGGAATGGAAAACAGTGTCAAAGGCAAAGGCGGGACTAAGAGGAGGAGGCCGAGTAGGGGGACGTGAGGCTTTTAGCGCATTTTAACTAGGTCTTTTGGTGATTTGGTTAGGGACGGTTTGGGGTAGAGTGGTGGGGGGTCGGAACCCCGGATTGGAGTGGGGTAAAGGGGAGGAGTTTGGGGGGGAGAGGTGGGAGGGACAGTTAAAGAAGAGGGTTGCTGCTAAAGGGGAATTTTTGGGATGCAAAAGGGAAACGGGTAAAGATGGGACGATAGTTGGCCCATTTGAAGGCCGGGGTTTCAAAGGATGGTATTTAAGGATGGGTGTAGGTTGATGGGGCGTGTTTAAAGGAGGAAGGGAAGTTGCCAAGGTTAGGGGATAGGTTAAATATGTGGGTGAGGTCCGGGGAAGAAAAACAGTGCTGAGGTTTTGGTATGGGTAAGTTGGGCCCGGTTAGGTCGGTTTAAAGGGTAGTGAGGTTGGTTTTGGAACTAGTGAGGAAAGGTTACGTGATTTAACATTTGTTAAAGCATTTTAAAGAAAAGTGGCACTGGGGATTGTTTTTGGGTTTAGGGGCGGGGTGGTGGTGAGGGTTTGGAGGTATAGAGGTGGGCGGGGGGAAACTGTGGGAAAAATTTTTTTTCTCTGTGAAAATTTGATTTTATTTAAAAAAAATTGTTGGCAAAATCGTCCGCTGTTGGGAAAGGGGAACCTGGGGGGGAAAAGGGTTTTGGGGGACGAAGGGGGGAAAATTTTTAAAGGTATTGAAAAAATTTTTTGGGGGGGTTGGGGAGACAGGGGGGGAGATGACAGTGGTGAAGTAACCGGGTTTGGGGGGTGGTGGTGGTGCAGATTTAAAATGTGTTTTATTTGGGTTTTCCCTTTGTAGGGAAGAAAAGAAAAATTGGTGGGGGCGGGTTTTATTCCAGCGGTCCGAAATTTTCGGGAAAGCTCGCCTTAGTTTGTTTAGTGGGGGTCGGGTGGGGAAAGGGTTTTTCTTTTAATTTTGGGGGTTTCCCTGTTGTTTTGGGGTTGGGGGGAGGGGCCCGAGTAAAGGGGTTTGGGTTGGTGATTGGGGGGTTTTGAAAGAAAACAGGGTGTGTTTGGGTTTTTTCGAGTGAGGTAGGGAAAAAGAGGGGGCAAGAGGTCAGGAGATTTGTAAAGGGTTGAGGTTTTGTAGGTTTCTGCCGGGGGGGGAACTGGGATGTGGACAGGGGGAAAGGGGGGGGGTGGAGGGGAAAGGAGAGGGGGGTTGGAAAAGGTAAGCGGGGTTGTGGTAAAGATATGGGGGTGGGGGGATTTTTGAGATGTCGTTTTGGGGGCAAAAGGGCAGGTAAAGATGAGGTTATTGTGTGTCCGTCTTTGTGGTTGGCCCCCAAATGTCCACTGTAAAGGGTAAAAGGGAAAAAGGAAGATTTGAAAGGAGTTTTTTTTGGGAAGCAGGTAGGGTGGGTGGCATAAATTTGGGGGATTTTTAAAAATTCCCATGACAATAGGGGGGTTTGGGTCAGGGGAAAAAAAAGGGGGAGAAGGCCAGGAAAAAAAGTGGTAAAGGGGAAAGGGGTAGTGGCGGGGTTTGTGGGGGGGTAGCAACACCCAAATTTTGGGAAAGGGGGGTAGTTTGGACAGAGTGCCCCCCAAAGGGGGGGGAGGGAAAGGGAAGGGTAGAGGGGGAATGGGGAAAAAGGGGAGAAGGTTATTTAAAAAGAAAAATTTATTGAGCAAAACACCCTCTTCCGGCCAGTGATAAAAAATTTTTTTAAAGGGGGTTTTTTGCCCCCAAGCCCCAAATTTACTGACCTCCGTTCGCATGGAGCAAGATGTAAAAAATTTTCACGCTGAGTAATAAAACCCTGCAGGGGGAAAAGGGGGAAAGAGGGGAGGGGGGGGAGTGGGGAAACCCAAAGGGGGGCGTCTCAAATTTTAAAGTAAAAACTAAAAACGTAAAAACAGTGGTTTAAATTTTACAGGGGGGGGAAACAGAGCCTATGGCACTGTCAGGAGAAATAAATTGTAAGTTGTAAGGGAATTTGAAAAACCAAATCACGACTGCAGGGACGCACACGACACCCACACGGGCCAGAGCCGGACCCTGTTTGGGGGGACCCTGGGGACATGTTCACTCAAATAATCAAATAAAACTTGTGAATTCTGTTAAAAAAGGAAAAACACCAATTTCCCAAAGCGTTGAAAGCTTCTTCATCTTAAAAGCAGTGATCTAATAACATACAGTTTGTTTTTCTGTATACAAAAAAAAAACAAAATTGCAAACCCGGGGCCCTTCAAAGACCTTTCCCCTTTCTCCGTCATCAGTTAAGAAGTGATTAACGCAAGCGGGGGCCTTTCGGGCTCCGGGGGTGGGGATTTGGGGAAGGGTTTGTGGTAAAAAAGGGGGGGTTTGAGAAATGCTGAAAGCTCTCGGAGTTTTCACTTTTTTTAATCACATAATTTAAAAAAAATGATTTAAATAAAATTTTGGAGGTTCCCACGTCAACATTAAAAATGGGGGAAAAAACCCCCTTTAAGGGTTTTGTGATGTTTTCCCAAAACCCAAGCAAATCAAAAAATAGCGGGGGCTAGGGGCCCAAAAAATAGTTGAAAAGGGGAAACCCCACCCCAAATGGCCTGGACAAGGTTTTTGGTCCCCTAGGAAATTAGCCCACCAATGGGCCCCCCTTTTTCCCCCCAAAAAATGGCACCCCTTGCTTTTAATTTCCTTTTCCCCCCTTCCCAAATGGAGGGCTGGAGATTTTTGATCGGGGAAAACAGAAAGGGAAATTTAGACAGGGACCCCAAGGCGGGAGTAGAAGGAGAACTGAAAAAACTGTCAGAGGTGGCGGGGGGTTTGGGGGGGGAGAGGAACAGACTAAAAAGCAAGTCCTTTAGGCAAGAGGACGGGGCATGCAGGGAGCAAAAACCCAAAAATTACTAAAGCGGGGGGAAAACCAGGCTTGTGGGATTTTATTGGGAACCTGGAAACAGGAAAAAAAAGATGGCACCAGCTAAAGACACGAACCAAAATTTTGGGTTTGGGGGGCAAATTTTAAGGGAAAATACAGTCTGAACAAAAACAGGCAATACCCCGGGTTTCATGAAAAAAACAGGTTAAATTCCCCAACGCCTCTTTTAGGGAAACAAAAAGGGTTTTCCCACCAGCGTCTCCCTTTTCCAGTCACATGGAAACAGCATAGAAGCACCCGGGAACAAAAACCAACTTAAGGGGTTAAACACACCCAGCCTCAAAAAATTTTCCCGGGTTTTAAAATGGGCCAGGCAAAAACCCGGAGGGTTTCAAAGGGGAGCATTTCATCCCACCCAACTTTTTAAGGGAATGCCCCCTTTAAAAACCCTGGCCCGGAAAAAAAATTTTTTGTAAGCACCCTTATAATTTTTTAAAAAAGGTGTCGAAACCCTTTTAAAAGGTTATACCCGCAAATGCTTTTCAGATTACTTTACCGGGGCCCCTGTCCCTCCAGTGCCAATCTCCATCAATTACAGACCTTGTGCCTCACATTTATAAACTTTTTTGGTAAACTTTAATTTCCCGGATGTAAAAATTTTAAAGCTTAATCTCTCTTGTGTTATCTGCTTTTAACCCCAAAAAACAAAATTCTTTTAAGAGGTTTTTGAAAATTTACTTTAACTTTAAGGGCCCTAAATTTTCGTGGGGGTGTTATTTGCAAGTTTAGTTTTGCTTTTTTTTTTTTTAGACCTACAGTAAATGTTACATTTAAAAAAATTTTTGGGTTGTGGTATGGGAAATCTGTTTTAACCCAAAAACAAAAATTTTTCCAAATTTTCCCAATTCTTTTTTCAACAAATGGACACAGACTGTATTGACCAAAATTTATCAGTAGCTTAAAGTATAATATGTCATGAAAAAACATTCTCAAAATAACACAGATGAAGGGAAACCCTTTGGGAAAAGGGTTATTCGTACAAAAATTTGACACCAGATTAAAAAAATGGGGACTCTTTCCCTGTGGGTTTAGACTGGGTGCGGTTTTGGGGGGGGTTTTAATTTCCTTTCCCCTAGGATACTCTTTCAGTTTTACTGGGAAGGGGGGAGTTGTTGGGACATTTTACGGGTTAACACCCCCCTTAGAGGGTTGGGTGATGACTGTATCTTTTTTGGTGTTTTCGGTTCCCCCAATTGGGTCGGGACATCATTTAATTTCCCCCATGGTGGACTTAAAGGGTATCCAGAAAAAACAAAAAGGATCTGTACCAGGTGTCAGATGGGGGATCTGTACCAGGTTGTCAAGTGGGGGAAAAACGGGTACCAGGTTTGTCAAGATGGGAATGGGTTTCGGGGAGGCCCCCCTCACATTCCAGGAAAATAGACATGACTAAATAAAAGTCTTATAAAGTTTACCCCCGGGTTTTAATAAATTTTCCAAATAAAAATTTTTATTAAAAACCCAAAAATATGGAAACTCAAAAAAATTTTTCTTTTTAGGGAAATGAATTTTTTCCACTTATCAGACCCTTTTTTTCCCCCCAATTCCTACTTTTTTTAAAACTTGTATTTTTATTCATTGATTGTTTTATTGGCAGAGAGGAGAGGGGCCCCTTATTCCCCCTAACTTTTGCGTTTTAGGTTTACAGTTCCCTAAAAGTTATGGAGGGAGAAGGGGGGGTTTATTGGAGGAGAACCCGGAGACACACAGGATGGTACTGGTTTTAATAGTGATTGTTTTATCTAAACCTTAGTGCAAAATTTTCACGTTTTACATGTCCTTTTTGCTGTCAAAAACCCCCTCCGGTGCCCCTTCTGAGTTGTGTGTGTTGGGGGATCAAAACCCTTTTTTTGGTGTGGGGGGTAAAAACCTCATAGAAAGTTTGTTTTCTGCTTCTTCACCCCTCCTTTTTTTCCCCCTCTCCCATGGAAACACGGGACTAAAGGTAAGATAAAATTGTTTTTTGTGGAGACCCCCCCTTTTAAAGGGGTTGGGGTTGGGGGGGGAGGGTTTATTGGGTGGAGGGGGGAAAAATTTAGTGGGGTTGGGTTGGGGGTTATTGGGGAGAGGACAGGTATTTGGGGTTTGGGTTTGGGTATTGGGTGGAGGGGGAAACGGGTTTTAGGGAGGGGGGTTTAGTATTGGGTGAAGAGGAAGGTGGAGGGGGTGGGATTTGGGAGTGGGTAGAAGACTTGTCTGGTAATGGGGGGAAAACAGGTAATGGGAGGAAGAGCCTTTTTCCCGAAGCAAAAGGGGGGGTACAAGTTTTGGAAGGGGGAAAAATTTCTCTGATGCTGTAAAATTTCACTTTTAAAACAAAAACTCAGTAATAAGAAATGGGGAAGTGGCCAACCAGGGGGGGGAGAAGGGAGGGGGGTTGGGGTTTTTAAAAAAAATTTTTCCCATTTAAAACCCCCTGGGGGGTTCAGAAATGGTGAAAAAAAAGGGAAAAAAATTGAAGGGTTTTGGGGGAAATCCTTTTTTTGGCCCCCATTCAAAGGAGAAAGGGGAAGGGGGTAGATGGGTTTGGGAAAGAAAGGAACATTGACAAAAGGCCAACCCTTCCAAACCAAGGTTGGCGGGGAAAAGGGAAGCCTTTGGGTAATTTTAAGGGGCACACAGAGAAAATTCAAGGGGGGACCCCTTTTTGTAAAAAGGAAAGGGATTCCAAGGCCCCAAACCCTTTTGAAAATTCCCGTAAAAGGGGAAAGGTTTAGTGTCTGATTTTGTTGAATGGAGGGTAAAATTTGGAGAACAACAGATCTTTAAATTCAAAAGGAAACGGGAGGGGGGGGGCGGGGGGTTTAGGGTTCGGGGTGGAAATTTTTTTAATCTTTTTGGGCCCTTTTCCAAATTGGGGCCCCCTTGGGAATTTTGGGTTTTGGGATCTAAGGAAAAGGGGGGGATATTTTCATTGGGTATTTAAAGGGGGGCCGGGTTTTGGTTATGTCCCCAAACAACAAAAGGGGGAAGAAGGGAAAAAGTTTTTGATAGAGGGATGAGGAGGGAAAGGTTTTCCCGTTTATAAATAGTTTTTGGGGGGAAAAGGGGTCAAAACAGTGGGGGGGGGGGGGGAAAAATGTTAGGGTTTAATAGAGAGGGGAAAAAAGGGGACCATCGGCCAGTGTAAAATGTCAGGAGGTTTTTCAAAAAGGTTTTTAGGAATTTGGGGGGTAGAGATTTAGGGTAAAGGGGAAAGCATTTTTGGGTTCTTGTTATTGTTTGTCGCTGGGGGAAAAGAGGGAAAAGGGTTTGGGGTAGGATTTACTTTCAAAATTTTTTTTAAAAATTTTGGGTTTTTTAAATTTTTTTGGCCCCAAATTTTTATGACCCCCCCAAATTTAAAAACCAAAAAAATTTCAGTCACCCAAAAAGTTCTAATATTTTTCAAGCTCCCTTTTTTTAAGGGAAAACCCGTCAAATAGATTATGCCCCCCTTGCTTTAAGGGCCGACAAGCTAGTGGCAAAACCTGCTGTTTTTCCGCCTGGTCCTTATTTGGGAAGATGCAGTAGTTTTAAGGCATTTTAAAGCTTTTTTCTTATTAATGGCAGGGGTTTTGCCTCCCCAAAAAAGGCACCCCCCCACTGGGCATTGTTTTCCATGGGTTTCTACCTATTTAAAATAATTGGGGGGATCAGTTGGGGTGGGGGGGGGGGCTAACCCCGGGGGGCGGAGGTTTTATAAAAATAACCCCTTTGTTTACTCTTTTTGGTGAAAACTGCAGTTTGGACATTAAATAATCGAAAAAAATACAGCCCTCTTACAGAATAAGGGGGAAAAAGCGTTTGGAAAAAAACCCGGGCTGACCTAGTTGTGCTTCGTCGGGAGCAAGGGGGGGAAAAAACTATTTTGGCAGGGTTATCTTTTTAAAAATTTGGGTTTTTAAAACCCCCTTAATTTTTTGAAAATGATTTTCCCCTTTTTTTGGGCCCGAAGGGGGGATGAAATTATTGGAGGCGAAACATTTTCCAGTTAATTTTAGTGGATTTGGGAAATGGGGTGGGGGAGTCTTTTTAAATTTAAAAAAAAAAAAAGGGCCCTTTTGATTTGTAATAGTATTGGTTTTTTAAGAAATGTTCCTCTGGGGCCCTTTACCTTCCAGAGTTTAATGCTCTTTCGGGTTTTAAAAGGGGAAAAGATTTAAAGGGGTTCTCTCCCAATTGGGTTTTATCTTACCTCGGGGTTTTCCCCTTTTTTTCAGTTTCATTTTTTGAATTTAGGAGCGGGTTTACTGGCTTTTTTATTTTAAAGTTTCTGGCCTGTAAATATGACCTGCTGAGGGGAAAACCCGGTCTTTTTGATAGCAAACCCGGCTGACAGCCTTTTCAAAGGTGGGTCAAAAAAAGTTGTTGCTATAGGCCGTGGAAACTGATGCAGCCCCTTTCAAGAGGGGGGTAAACTAGGAATAGGGGAGGACACTATTAATGGAACATAGGGGCAGTGGGCTTGTTTTTGAAGATTTTTTAAAATAAATTAATTTTTAGTGAGACAACCCCTTTAAGCCATTTTAAGAAGGTTTGGGCCCTTGTCCAAAAGCCTAATAAAAATTTTAAAATTTGGAAAAACTTTATAAGATAAATATTAAAACACTAGTTCTCTGCAGACTTTTAAATATAATTTTTTACAATTTTTTTTATTTTTTGAATTTTAAAACCTTTTTAAACCCGCTGAAAAAACCCCCCCTTCCCCGAACCCTTTCTCTTTTCCCCCCTTTTTTCCCTAAAAACCTACAAAAAATATGCCCCCCAAATTTTTCCCGGGGGGTCTGTCCCCAAAAATTTTTATGCATGGGGCCCCCCAAAATGTCTCCCTTGGGAAACTCTTATACAGTTTTTTTGTTTTTTTAAATTTTATTTTTATTGAGGTTTTTTTAAATTTTGCAGTAAAAATTTTAAAAATTTTCTATTATTAAAAAAACTGTAGCTTATTTTCAAACTCAATTTCTTGCGCTTTCAAAATAAACTATTTCAAAAATGTTTTTATAGATTTTTAAACAAAATCCAAATTGCCTTAAAAAAAACAAAAAACACACCCAAAAAAAGAAACCCCAAACCAAATGGCCGGGGGAGGGGGGAAAAGGGGGGGGGGGAAATGAGCCCCTATGGGTTTAAGGGGTTGTATCAAATTTTTATTTTTAAAAGGTCTTTTAGAAAAGGGGGACCCGTTAAAAAAAAGCAAAATTTGCAATTGGATGTCATTAGCAAAGCGGTCTTGTTTTCACAGTCTGCCTTATCTTTGTTTTGTGTAAACACAGTTCCCCAGTGTAGGTCGGATTCCACCTTCTTTCATTTCTTTGGCTGAGGGCTCTACTAATTTACATTCTGTCTGGCCCCCGGTCGTATTCACGGGAGCATGGATTCCTGCCTCTCTCACTCAGAATAAGGGGCCGGCAACATTTTACTCTGCACAGCCAGCAGCTCCACAGTTACACTGCAGCTGCTTCTACAATCAGAAAACAGCAGCATTGTGCTCAGTGCCTAAGATCTGTGCTGCTCTGGATAAGTTCATAGAAGACTTTATTCAACTGTAACAAACCTCCAGCTGTGAGAGGAGAAGAGATCAGTGCTCTGAGTTCATAGAAGACTGTCTAGACTGAATGCAGGCCTGTGGTGTGTAAACAAATAGCTCTTACAAAATAAGACTGCATAGGGAGAGGAACGACACAGTGACATGTGGACTCAGACAGAGGGGGGGGGAGAGCACACTGACTCGGTAGCGAGCATGATCAGTGAAGGGGGGATGATGTCATCCCCCTTCAGTTAAGAAACACCCAGCTGGGAGGGGAAGAAACACCCCTGGATTTGATTAGCTGAGAAACTGAAAGTACAATGAAACACACGAACTGAGGAAGCGATAAATCCCCTTTAACTGTTCAGCATATAAAACAGTAATAAGAAGGGTCTACAACTCATAGGCCTTTAACAATCAAATATGTACCCCATTGATACCAAATGCTATCGAATTGCTCCAAGGTATTGTTCAAGGACGCAGTCAGATATTCCATCCTTCTAATATCATTGATTTGTTAGGCCATGTTCACACGGCTTACTTGGGCGCGGATTGGAGCCGTACTGCGCACCAGATTTGCGCTGCAGTACGGCTCCAATCCGTCCCAGTCATTACGGTAATCCACAGTTCTCATAGAGAACTATGGATTCCGTCGCTCCTCCCCGCTCGGCGAATCCGCCGCAGGGGGAGAAAGTGACATGCACATTATTTACGGCGCGTACGCGCCGTGAATAATGCATTGTCTTTGGGGCCGGCGAGCAGCTCCCCCGCCGCGCCCCCGGCCCTGGCCCCGCCCCTTATTCAAGCCGTATTGCGAGCGGGATCCGTCCCGCAATTACGGCTTGAATAAGACGTGTGAACCGGGCCTTACAGTAAGTCGCACATCGCAGGGGGGCACGACGCTTCCAAAACAATGAAATTAGACACCTAGCGGCGGTAAGAATATGTAAAAAGATTTTCAGCGTCTGTGTCCTGGCTGGGGTTGTAGTCAAGTTAAGTAAGAAGAACAAGGGGTCTGGAGGAGCTTCTAGCCCTGTAACGTCCTTGATGAGCATTTTGACCCTGCTCCAGAACCTCCTCCTAGGGCATTCCCAAAATATTTGAAATATATTCCCTGTTGCACCATCGCACCATCGCATCTCCAACAAGCTACACTGTAGCACATAGGTAACTTTTTTGCTTTACAGCACAATGGCCCTAGGTTCAAATCCCTGCAGGAACTTAACCTGTGGATTTTATTTTTCTCTTTATCAATGCACAGACCTCATAGGGGTTTCTTTTTTTTATTTGCACTGTTTGACTTATTACTAAGGAGTCCAGAGGACAGGAGTAGAATGACAGCACCCGGGGTTTGAACACTCAGTAGCTGCCTGAGAGGAGAGGTGATGTCTGAGCATGTGCGACCAGGACTGAGGAGCTCTCAGCCCTGGTCGTATCCCCTGGAGACGAGCTGTAAACAATGGATCACTAAAGGAGCAGTGAAAATAAAAACGGTGCTAATATTTAATAATGATGAATAGTGAAAATGTTTATTATTTAGTTTTCAAACTTCCCACAGCAACTTTACTTTGTGGCAAAACCCCTTTAAGTTTGTGTATAAGAGCAGGCGTGTGGTACCACAACATCAGGATTTTATATTGGATTTCTTTGTACAGATTACAGAGAGAAGTCTGAGATGCCCTCTGCCTTATGGTTCGCCATTCCTCCATAGGAATATCTCTTTGCACGAAGTGTTCCCATTTAGCCATGTAAGGGTGTTTTACCGGATTATCAGGGAAGGGATCAGATAAAATAGAGTAAATGTCCGAAATGAAGCCCCTAGTTGATAAAGAAGTTTTGCAAATTAATTCAAACCTCATAGGGAGGGAGACCGTAGTAGAACCCAAGATCTTGTTAAAGAAATGTGTGATCTGCAGATATGAATACCTACTAGCAGCTGGCAAAGAAAACCTGGGTTGCAAAGTCTCGAAGGGTAGAATGCATCTAGAGGATGGGTCTACTATGTCAGCAAAATTAAAAAGTTTTTTTTTCTCAAACCAGACCTTCATCACTGGATTTTCCATCCCCCCAGGGAAGGAAGGGTTGAATAAAAAGGAAATCAGGGCGGAGGAGGGCGAGTATAAGTTAAAAGTTTTTGCACACCTTTTCCATATGTACCGAGTTAGGAGGATGGGTCTTAAAAAATTGCCACCCACTGTTGCTGAAGAGGTAGCCCACAACGAGTTGGGACGGACTGGGGCCAACCACAATTCTTCAACCTCTGCCCATTTAGAAAAGGCGTGCAAAGAGGACCGAGCTGGAATTCGCCTCAGCTGGGCAGCCCAATAGTAACTATACAGTGTTTTATAGATAAGCAGTTCTGTATTTGCTGTACATTGTGCTTCTGAGATCCTGCTTCATATATTTTTGGGGATAAAACCTGAATCCAGGACTGAACGGAGTACAATTTTCGATTCCCAGATAACCATGAGTGAAGCTCATTGCGCTAGACCATAAGTCTCCACTGATATAAAGAATCTTTACAAGAACTGTTTATTTAGACATGACAGAAAGAACAACGCGTTTCATGCATTGATGCACTTCATCAGGCCACCCGTGTGTCAATATGGGAAACATGTTACCTGCACTGTTATGTCTAAATAAACAGTTCTCATTAAGATTTGTTATTTTTGTGAAGACTTATAACTCAGGTCCAGTGGCTTCGCTTATGATATTTGGGATTAGGAAATTATAGTCCATTCAGTCCCAAGGTTCGAATATTCTGTTCTCAGATGCAGTAGTATTAAGAGCATGCAGAACGGCAGCGGGAGCTATACAAAGTGTCTAAGTGAGTCCATCAGCTATTTATTTAGCATTTTTAAAAGGGTTTTGCCACAATGTAATGTTGATGTGGGATCCTCCAAAATGGGTATTTAATCACTTTTCTAAATATATGTGATTAAAAAAATTGCAGCCTGAGAGAGCTACCTGCCCTTAGTTACTTAAAAGCTTGCATTAGATACGAACTGACAGGAGCTGCTGGCTGGGCTTGCGCAGAGAACACTTCTGATCTGAGGAGAGAGAGCTGAAGAAAGCTTTCAAGGCACCGGTAGAAATATGTTGCTTTTGTTACAGAATCCACTAGTTGGGTAGTGTGATTATCTGAGTAGATCCTTGCTTTTATCTGATGACAGAAACATGAAGGAGCTTTCAAGAGGCTGAAAGGAGAAAAGCTGTTTTCTTTCGTATACAATCCACTAGTTGAAAGTTTGAAAATTAGAGTGGGAACATTTCCCCGGACCGACCTTATGCAGGCTCTGTGCTCTGGCTGTGTTTTCTCTCTCTTTTAGCTCAGCATGGCTTGTTTACATTAGCTTCTTAGCAGATAAGGCACGTCCTGGCAAAACCCCTTTAAGTAGTTTTACAAGACTATTACACTAAGAGAGTGACTCTTCCTCTCCCCTCTTCTCAGATCTATATAAAGAGCATACAGTAAACAACTTTTGGAATAAGAGAGACTAATCATGGCATGGAAATGGCCAAACCTTTTTTAAGGAATACATTTTTTTTTTTTTACACCTTGAGTTCGGTGCTGGCGACATGCATTAATAGCTTGTGGAGGAGGCTCCAACAGATTATTTAGAGGGCTCTTTCTTCAGATCCTTCAGTGCCCCATATCACTGATGGCAGCCACTATTACTTACAGTTATGTGCAAAATAATTGCAATTTCTTTAAAAAATGAGAAAAATCTCAATCCTGTTAAGAGCATTTCTTTCCATATACAAGCAGTTACAAATGGAGACTTATGGGGCATGCTGCACTTGTAGTTACATGTTCCACAGCAGATAGTAGCTGTGAAACGACAAGTTCCAGCATGCCACAGCAGCACATGGGGTTTAAAACAAAGGTAAAATCTTTTTAACAAGGGCACGGACAGCAAAACAAATGTAAAAACACTTCCCTGCACCAAAAAAAAAAAAAAAAAAAATATGTGCTGGAGTTAGATTTAATACACGTACCTGTTCTGCCTTATATACAAATTCAACTTAAGAACAAACCTACAGTCCCTATCCTGTTCGTAACCCGGGGTCTGCCACTAGGACTCCTGCAAAGTCACATCCAAATGAAATCATGAGCGAAATATAAAATTATAAACTGAAAATTAAGAAAATGTAACAATAGGCCGTTCAAAAAATAGCAGTGTGTGCATGTCCACCTTGAATATTTACAGTTCAAACTGATATATGGTCCCAGATTGAGCTTTTCTGCATGCAGTTGACCTAAAATTTAGTTGTGTACCCTTTATTTATGTGAATTGCTGTACATCTTTGTGGCATGGAGTCATCTAACATCTGACACCTGAAAAGAGGTCTTCCAGCCCCATCAGTTTGCACTGCACTGTTTGTATTTTTAGTTTTTGCATCAAAAAACGCATTTTTAATGTCACTTCATAAATTCTCAACCGGATTGACATCTGGGGATTGGACAGCCACTTCATAACCTCAAACTTGCTGGTATGGAACCAGGATGTTGCCCGTTGCTGGTGTGTTTGGGGTCACTGTCCTGTTGTCTTCTTCAGCATAAGGTTACAAGATCTCTTGCAGTATTTTTGTATAGTCATACTGGTCCATGGTGCCTGGTATGTGATAAATGGCACCATGGACCAGTTTGATAAACATCCCCACACCATTCTGCTTGCACAACCATGCTTTACAGTCTTCTCAGTGTACTGTGGCTTCAGTGTTTGCGTGTCATTTGACAAACTGTCTGCGTCCTTTAGACCCAATAAGAACAATCTTGCTCTCAGCTGCCCATAGACTATGGCGACACTTCCCTTTAGTCAATGTGCCCTTTGGCAAACTGTTACCTTTTCAAGATGTATTTTTTTTCAGCAATGGTCCTTTATGAGGGTTTCTAGCAAATAGTTTGGCTTCATGTAAGTGCCTTCTGATTTTTGCAGTCCTCAGAGATACTTGAGGATCATCTTTGATATCCCTAGAGTTCATCATTGAAGACTTCTTTGTCATTCTGGTTATTGTATGATCTAGACGGGTGGAAGCATCCCTTTTCCTTCCATGTGTTTCTGGTCTTGCCATTTTAAAGCACTGGTGATAATTTTAGCTGAGCAGCCAATTATTTTCTGCACTTCTTGATATGTTTTTCCCTCTCCAATCAACTTCTTGGTCAAAGTTCTTTCTCCTTTGGTACAATGTCGGGAACGACCCATTGTACTCATTAAGAATGGGCGAAAATCAGCGGGTACAACATTAGCTTCCCTCCTTCATGAAATAAGGGACACCTGTTTCCTCACAGAATGAATGTCCTCACTAGTTCATGTTCACACTGCTATTTATTACCAAATTAGCGGCGTGCATGTCATGATTGTTGACTCTGTTGGTTGCCTATACGTACTGTAAGGTGGCAACAGCAGGAAGGGTGTATAATGGAGTATACATCCCGGCCAGAGTCCTTGTGTGCACCTTCAGATGTCCCGACATATGCCCCCAAAGTAAAGAGCCTTGGGGGAATGAAAGGCCAAAGGTGTCGACAGTATAGACTGTCGACATATGTTTAACACGTTTAACGTTAGTAGGGCTTTCAGCCCTTCCTGGGTCGGCCTTTCATTGGGAGTGAGCTCCAGGGTTTACCTGGGATATATAAGTCAGCAGGTAAGCTGACTAGAGGTGGCTACAACTCCCAGGCTACCTTCAAGTCTGGAGAGGAGACAGGCTGAGGACCCAGCAGGACTGCTACCTGGTTTTGTTCCGTTACTGCAAAGGTGTTAGTAAGTCTAACTCTGTTAGTTAGAGCCCAGGCGGGCAGGCTTTTGTTTTGTGTTGTATCGTGCATGTCATGCACTTATTTTTGTGTTGCTACTTCAATAAAATACAAAAAGCCCTGTATTTTACACCTGAACTCTCTCTCTACCTGAAGAAACACGTGTGTCACGATCCCAGAGCCGCTTAAGCTCACAGTACACCTATTCATGAATTTTTGACCATGTTGAAATATGTTTTCAGACAAAACCTAGTAAATAAACACATTACTAATGTTAAACTACTATTATTTTGTACATAACTTTATAAGGCCAGATTCACACATGTAGTTTTTGATCCATTGTTTTTTGTGCATGTGTGGTACCTGCTCCCAGTTTTGTTTTAAAAATGGAATAAAAAATAAAAAGTGCATGGGATAATTCAAACTTACATTAACTCCTAAGCAAATGCCTGACTCATACATGGCCATTCTGCCCCTGCCCTCAGCCCTGCTCTGTGCTGGAGAACATGTAGCTGTCAGGGAGCGTTTGAGCTGGACACCATCGAGTATCTCTGACTCACAGGCCCTTTCATAATTCTCCATTGCGTATTCACTGGATACAGTATTGACAGGCACACTGATATGACTGACACATGTGTAGATGCTGGCCTCAACACAGAAGTGTAAAACAACAAAAAACACAGCCCAATGGCCTAAATGCACAATCTATTGGTCCTTACTCAGAGGCCTACTCTTAAATTGTTATTTTGCTACCACTGGCCTTGCAATTTGTATGGACATTCATACGTAGAAATGTTATAAAATATCAGTATAACTTTTAAGGTTATGTTTATCAAAACTAATCAAATCTGTTTTATTCTTGGCAGGTGACTGTACCAGGAGCTCAAAAGAATCTGTAATATCATCAGATTATAAAGCAGATGATGGTGGTATCACACAAGATACATATGAAGGGCATGCTATTTATCCAGACAAACCCACCGTCCTTCCTTCCAAAGATCTGTCAGCGGATTCTATTAAGCAGGTCCTACATTCTGATTCACAGACTATTGAGAAAAATGAAAGTCACAGAAGTTGTGTTGAACATCAATGTCACACAGGAGTGAAGCCATTTTCATGCGCAGAATGTGGCAAATGTTTTAATGAGAAATCACATCTTGTGAAACATGAAAGAACTCACACAGGAGAGAAGCTATTTTCATGTTCAGAATGTAGAAAAAGATTTAGTTGCAAATCAAATCTTGGGCAACATGAAAAAACTCACACAGGAGAGAAGCCATTTTCATGTTCAGAATGTGGCAAATGTTTTACTGCGAAATCAAATCTTTTGAAACATGAAAGAACTCACACAGGAGAGACGCCATTTTCATGTTCAGAATGTGACAAATGTTTTACTGTGAAATCAAATCTTATTCAACATGAAAGAACTCACACAGGAGAGAAGCCATTTTCATGTTCAGAATGTGGCAAATGTTTTACTCAGAAATCAAGTCTTGAGAAACATGAAAGAACTCACACAGGAAGAGCCATTTTCATGTTCAGAATGTGGCAAATGTTTTACTGTGAAATCACGTCTTGTGCAACATGAAAAAACTCACACAGGAGAGAAGCCATTTTCATGTTCAGAATGTGGCAAATGTTTTACTGTGAAATCATGTCTTGTGCAACATGAAAAAACTCACACAGGAGAGAAGCCATTTTCATGTTCAGAATGTGGCAAATGCTTTGCTCAGAAATCACCTCTTGTTCAACATGAAAGAACTCACAAAGGAGAAAAGCTATTTTCATGTTCAGAATGTGGCAAATGTTTCGCTAGGAAATCACATCTTATGAATCATGAAAGAACTCACACAGGAGAGAAGCCATTTTCATGTTCAGAATGTGGCAGATATTTTACTGTGAAATCAAATCTTGAGAATCACGAAAGAACTCACACAGGAGAGAAGCCATTTTCATGTTCAGAATGTGACAAATCTTTTACTGTTAAATCAAATCTTGTTAAACATGAAATAACTCATACAGGAGAGAAGCTATTTTCATGTTCAGAATGTTGCAAATGTTTTACTAGGAAATCAAGTCTTGTTCAACATGAAAGAACTCACACAGGAGCAAAGCCATTTTCATGTTCAGAGTGTGGCAAATGTTTTACTGAGAAATCAACTCTTGTTCAACATGAAAGAACTCATACAGGAGAGAAGCCATTTTCATGTTCAGAATGTGGCAAATGTTTTAATCAGAAATCAAGTCTTGTTCGACATGAAAGAACTCACACAGGAGAAAGCCATTTCATGTTCAGATTGGCAAATGTTTTACTGTGAAACAAATCTTGATCGACATGAAAGAACTCATACATGAGAGAAGCCATTTTTATGTACAGAATGTGGCAAGAGTATGCTCAGAAATCATATGTTTTTCAACATTAAAGAACTCACACAGGAGAGAAGCCATTTTAGAATAAAAATGGTGTTGGCATGATTGGAATGACCCTATTAATGAATCTAATATTTTTGTAACTGCATATTAAATGCCATAATATAATTATACGAAAAATGCTGAAGATTTATTTTTTTATGTCGGTCACTCCGAAAAATTAAGATGATCAATAAATCCATAACCCAAATGGTGCCAAGAAAACTTCATTTTCCTGATGAACAAAATTACATATGGTTACTGTGATGGAACAATAAAAAGTCTAAGGAAATCAGTACATAGTGACATACCCCAAAAAATTTTCAAGGGTTTTTATTGCATAAATGACACCTCCATGACACCTGTTCCAGACCTGTGACATACACGGATGGTGCCAGTTGAGAAATATCAGAGATGACCCAAAATCTGTCTGTGAGGAAAATTCACTCATATAACAGTCATCTCTCCAACTTCATAACTAGTCAGATCTCACAGATGGCCCCCAGCCCCCAGGAAAGCTCAATTTACATGTTAGTCAGCCCAGCTAAGAAACATTGTAAAAAGCCTTCCAAGGAGCTAGCACAGCAGGAGAGGTTGACCATCAAAAAGAACCCTCATTTCCATTAATTGGCACCTAAGACACATGTGCACTCTCAACCACAGAACAAGGACTTGATTGAAACCACCCCCGCAGCGCCCCGATTTTCATAAAGATTATGAGAGAATTGTGGATCCATGGTATACCACGATTTCACATTTTATAATGTGAATGTCTGCACAGCCCGCTCTTTCTCCAGGTTTTATAGGGTGCATGGGGACTGAGAAATAGAGAAAAGTACTTAGGGAGCAACAAGGAAAGGGGTGTCTGGCATGAGGGCGTAGTGTAGGTCCAGCCGGTTCTGATGATGCCACCGGCTCAGTTCTGTGCCAATGCCCTGCCATGTTATGGTCCAATTTTGGTTTTTCAGTCAGAAATTGCATGGCCAGAGTAGTGGGAGTTTATAGACTGTCCCACGGGTGTGTGGGGGCATGTAGGGGGCTGCCACGTGGGCTGTCCCATTACAGATATAAGCAAGAGCCCAGGTGAGCCAGTCGTTGATCCAGGAGGGGGGGTACCTAAGAGCATTTCCAGGAGCATCCACACACATAAACCAGGCCACACCACAAACCATAGGTAACTGGACACATTTTACTGCTTTTGAATTGTAACCATACTTATATTTGCACCTCTGACTCTTATCTGTATATTATTATCGTTTTGTATATATTTGTTTAGTGTGCCCTCCAAGGCTAATTAAATCTATAAACTTTAATCTGAATAAATCTGTCTTGATCATCGGCCTCACACGCCTAGTACTCGGTCTATAAAATATAGCTACCCCAAGGCTGGTTCCTGGCCGTGTTATAAGTCGGTAACGGACCGGTCTTATAACTAAACTGGAAACTGGTGGCAGTAGGGTCGTTGGCGAGGAGGGTGTTCTCTCGCCCTCCTGTAGTCTCCCTGTGCCCGTGTGGACAGGGGTTAACGGTGAAACAGTATCTGGCTGACCTTGTGTACTCCTTTTTCCTGACAGATTGGTGGCAGAGCGGTGGGATCAAGACAATAGGGTGTGTGAGTGCGGGTTCCGTACTCCCAAACACTAAGGACTACCAGCAGTGGTTTTTGCTGCGGGGGTCTTAAGATTAACTCAGCACAAGACAACTCAGAGTGCAAATACAAGGTTTTGGGTGCATTAAGGTTGCAGTTTTTGTGTCAAGTAACCAAGTGTTGCAAGGATGGCTGGTCGTGGCAAGGGCAAAGCTGTAGCCCCGGAGGAAACAGGCAGTGAAGTTAGCCAGGAGGAGCTCGGCCCAGACAGGGCTATGGACTAGGAAGGTGAGGAGGAGTCCAGCTCAGGCTCCTCAAGGAGCCAGTCACAGGTGGTCAATGGCGCAGTGGGCAGCTCCCCATCAGCTATTCTCCTGCAAGCTGCCCTGGCTAAGCTTGAGGCTGGAGACCTCGACGCCTACAAGGCCCTCCTAGAAGCTGCAGAACGTCGCGAGCGGATAGAGGCAGCAGCTGCCGAACGTCGGGAGCGGGCCGAGGAACGTCAGCGGGAGCGTGACCACCAATTACAGGTGTTTCAGCTGAAAAAGGCCCAGTCCACCCCTGCCAGTCAAGAGCCTCCTGAGACCCAGGTCCCAAAGTTAAGGGCGGAGGACTTTCCCGTGCTGGATAAAGGCGGAGAACTGGACACCTTCATGCTGGCATTCAAAAAAATCTGCCGCCAGCACCATGTGCCTGAGGACCAGTGGGTCCGGTTTCTAACTCCTCGTCTCAGAGGTAAAGCTCTGGAGATCTTCGGGGACCTGCCCAGCGATGCCACCCTGACCTACGAGGAAGTCAAGCAGGCGTGGATCCGGCAGTGCAACCTTAATCCTGAGATGTACAGGAAAAAGCTCCGGAGTTTGCAGTGGGGTCCTACAGACAGCTGGGCCAACCACATGCGGGCCCTCCAGAGAGCTGTCGACCAGTGGACCTCGGGGTTAAAGATCACCACCATCCAGCAGCTGAAGGAGCTCATCGCCAAGGAACAGTTTTTGTGGAACTGCCCAGAGGACCTCCAGCAGCACCTTCGTGACCGGAAACCGGAGGGGGCCACCGTCACAGCAAACCTCGCGGATGAATATGCCAACAATCGGGCACCAGAGGCCAGGAAGCACACCAGCTGGAGAGGGGATAAGATGCCCACAGGGCCAGTTGTCCCTACCCCTAAGCCCAGGGGGCCCCCAGCCCAGGCGTACACATCTGTGGGGGAACCTCGACTCTGTCACCTTTGCAAACAGCCGGGACATTTCAAGGCCGCATGTCCCCAGCGCCAGAAGGGCCCGTCTCAGTCCCCTTTTCCAAGGACCAAGGATGGCTGTACCATGTGACGGTCCAACCGGGTTCACCGGAGGCGTGGCCCAGGGACCGACGGTTGGTAGTACCCTATCCGTTCAGGGCGGAGTTGTTGCGGGTTGCGCACGAGATTCCGATGGCCGGACATCACCAAGACCAAGGAAAGGCTGGCCCAGCATTTCTACTGGCCAAAGATGGGGACTGATGTGGCTGCTTACTGCCGTTCGTGCGACACCTGTCAGAGGGTGGGGAAGGCGGGGCCGAGGCCCAAAGCCCCCCTGGTTCCTCTGCCCATCATAGACGAGCCTTTCAGAAGTGTGGCTGTGGATTTGATTGGACCACTGTCCATTCCCAGCAGCTCCGGGAAACGCTTCGTACTGACGGTAGTAGACTATGCCACTCGGTACCCGGAAGCGGTAGCCCTGTTGTCCATTCGGGCCGACAAAGTGGCCACCGCCTTACTGGAGATTTTCTCTCGAGTGGGCTTTCCCCAGGAAATGCTCACTGACCGGGGGACCCAGTTAATGTCACAGTTAATGGAGTCCTTGTGCAAGCTGATACAGGTGCAACATCTGGTGGCCAGCCCGTACCACCCACAGACTAATGCACATGCGTGAGGAGATTGACGAGATGCTGAAGCTGGGGGTTATCCAGGCATCCAACAGTGCCTGGGCCTCGCATGTAGTCCTCGTCCCCAAGAAGGATCGGACCACCCGGTTCTGCGTGGACTATAGGGGGCTCAACACGGTCAAGGTCACCGATGCGTACCAAATGCCGCGCATCGATGACCTGCTCGATCAGTTGGCCGGGGCCAAGTTTCTGACCATCATGGATCTGAGCCAGGGATATTGGCAGATTCCCCTGATCTGTGAGGCAAGGGTATGTTCTGCCTTTATCACCCCATTCAGACTGTACGAATCCACGGTCATGTTCGGCATGAAGAATGCCCCTGCCACTTTTCAGTGGATGGTCAAGAAGCTGCTCAAGGGACTTGAAGGGTACGCGGCTGCATATCTGGATAACATAGCTGTTTTCAGTCCCACCTGGGAGGATCAGCTCCAGCACCTGACACAGGTGCTTGGATGTATCTGCCAGGCAGGCTTGACCATCAAGCCGATAAAGTGCCAGCGGGGCATGAGCGAGGTCGACTACCTGGGGCAGGTGGGCGGGCCTTGAAGCCAGAGCCCAGAAAAGTGGATGCCATCGCATCCTGGCACACCCCCAGGACCACGAATGAGGTGAAGTCGTTCTTGGGCACCGCTGGGTACTATAGGAGGTTTGTTCCACACTATAGTAGCCTGACAACGCCCCTGACGGACCTCACCAGGAAGAGGTTGCCCTCCGCAGTCGATTGGACAAACGACTGCGAGACGGCCTTCCAGGCCCTCAGGGCCGCCTTGTCCAGCTCCCCAGTACTACAAGCAGCCGACTTCACCCGGCAGTTTATAGTACAAACCGACGGCAGTGGCTTTGGCCTCGGTGCAGTGCTCAGCCAGGTGGACACAACGCGACAGGAAAATCCCGTTATGTACCTGAGCCGTCCACACACACACACAAGCCAGGCCACATAAGCTCCCACATGTGAGCCGCAAACCATAGGTAACTGGACACATTTTACTGTCTTTGTCTGTAACCCATACTTATATTTGCACCTCTGACTCTTACCTGTATATTATTATCATTTTGTACATATTTGTCTAGTGTGCCCTCCAAGGCTAATTAAATCTATAAACTTTAATCTGAGTTAATCTGTCTTGATCATCGGCCTCACACGCCTAGTACTTGGTCTAGAAAATATAGCTACCCCAAGGCTGGTTCCTGGCCGTGTTATAAGTCAGTAACGGACCGGTCTTATAACTAAACTAGAAACTGGGGTCGTTGGCGAGGAGTGTGTTCTCTCGCCCTTCCGGAGTCTCCCTGTGCCCGTGTGGACAGGGGTTAATGGTGAAACAGTATCTGGCTGACCTTGTGTACCCCTAGGGGGCAGCTCAACGTCATGATACACCCCAAGTCAGGCCATCATCGCTCGAGTGGGCCGGCGGGGCGGGGCCTTCCTGCTCATACGCAGCTATGGCGGCATCGGGGTTGATCCAGCCAGGCAATCCGGACTCCCCACAGCACAATATGCCACTTCAAAGGGACTCTCCTGCCCCAGTGAATATGGCCCTTGAAGGGTTAAGTGGAGCTGCAGGCTTAGGGGCCCAGGGATCGCCGGTCAGCTCTCATAATACAGACCCCGGCAGTGGACTGTTGTCATAGCGGGGATCCCCTGTGTTTTCCCCTGCTCCAATCAGTCCGGGTTCGGCTCAAAACCCCCCATGGGCTGAACTGATCCCACAACTTCCCACCAGGGATGAATTGAGGGGCATTGTTCTAGAGGTCAGGGAGGCCTGTAAGGCTGCCTGTAAGGAAGAAATATCAGCACTCCGGCATGACATTAAAATGATGTCCTCTAGGGTGGATACTTTAGAGACTGACCAGGATCACACTCGCCAATACCTTGCTCAAATTCATCCTGCCATTTCTGCGCAATTATCTACTGTGAAGGAAATGGCCCGCCACTTGGAGGACCTTGACAATAGAGGCTGCAGGAATAATGTGAGGGTCAGGGGCCTCCCGGAACCACAGGGTACAGAAAACGTGCAGGAGGTTCTAGACTCTCTGTTCTCCCATATCTTGGGCCCAACCTCTCCCCCCACCTTCAAGCTTGACAGAGCGCATAGGGCCTTGCGTCCAAAGGGCTCCTCTCCCCTACCAAGGGACATCATTTGTTGTTTCCACGACCACTCCCTAAAGGAGGCCCTCATGGAGAAGGTTAGAGAGATGAGGTCTCTGGACTTCCATGGCTCCACAATTCAAGTCTTTCAAGACCTCTCCTGGCTTACACTACAAAAGAGGCGACATTTGAGACCCCTTCTCACGATCCTTCAAGATCAGCATATTCCCTACCGATGGAACTTGCCATTTGCGCTCACGGCTCGTAGAGAGGGCCGCACGGCTACGCTTAAATCATACTCTGACCTTGGGACTTTCTGTGAAATCCTTAAAATTCCCCAGCCGAAAATGGATGACTGGGAACTGTCCACTCCTGTCCCTCCCCCTCACCCTGCCTGGCAGGTGGTCTCATCCCATAAAGGACGCTCTCCTGGACAGCCTCCTGTGGGGTCGGGATCCCGACGCTCCCCACCTCACTAAGGACCCTGGTTAACTGCGGTCTCCGTATCCGTGGCCGTGGGGATGTTTATCACCCAGTGGGGGTTATGGGTAGCTTCGCTGCCTCTACTGCGTGTATTAGCCTCTTTAGGTTAAGGCTTTATGCCAGTCCATGCTATTTTAGGGCACTTTGCGAATATAATGTAGCATTTCGGTCTGTCTTCCTAGGATATCTCACAGGTTACGGTTGTATCTTCCTGCTTCCCTTGTCTCTGGGAGGTTAGGCTTCTGGTTCTACTGTTGTGTGGAGGGGGGAGCCCTAAGTGGGAACTCCTCTTTTTCTTTTGTGCTCTCGTTTGGGACTCCCTAGGTGAGTTTGTCACATACCTCCACTTCCCCCCCGATACCAGAGTGCTACCAGTTTTTGGGACTTGCTTCCGGAACTGGGACCCACTCTTGGGGTTTACTAGTCATGGTGGTGGTCTTCAGTGTTAGTTGTCTCGTTTGTTTCTGTCCCCCCTCCTACCCTGTGTGTCACCCCTCTGTTCCTGTCACTAAGGCGGGACTCAGTACCCCAAACCGATATTTGGGGTAAAGAACTGACCTGATCAGACTCATTTGAACATAGGTGAGAGTGCTTGTACAATGGTTCGCTGCATTACTCTTAATGTCAAGGGCCTAAATTCGATCACTAAGTGACGACTGGCCCTAAGGGAATGTAAGGCTCTGAGGGCTGACATTGTCTTCTTACCAGAGACGCACTATAACGCTGAGGGATCCTTTAATTTCGCTAAACATTTATATCCTCTAGCCTTTAATGCCTTTAGCCCTACTAAAAAGGCAGTAGTGGCCATATTGGTCTCGAAATTGTGCCCTTTGCGGGTCCATTCGTCGCTTCTTGATCCTGAGGGTCATTTCATTGTTCTACAGGCTACACTCTACAACCGTCCCATTACGCTGTGCAACGTCCCTAATACAGCTCAGATAGGTTTCTTAAAAAACGTTTGTCTTAAGCTCTCTGGACTTCCTCCATCTTCTTTGATAGTAGGAGGGGACTTCAAGTTGGTTTTCTCGGAGGTCATGGATCGATCCGCGTTGGGAGGGAAACCTCCAGGATCCAGTCAAGCTGGGCTATCAGTAGCCTTCAGGAAACTAATTAGGGCCCAGGGCTGGTTTGACATATGGCGTATTAACCACCCGAGAGATAGGGAGTATACGTTTTTCTCCCACCCGCTTAAAACTCACTCCAGACTGGATTACTTTTTTGGAAACATCCCTGCTCTTCGGTCAGTTTTGGGATCCGAGATTGAGCCGATCTCCTGGTCTGATCACGCCCCAGTCATGGTCGATCTAAACTTTCAATCCTCTCGCCCTAGGTCCTGCCATTGGAGACTGAACGAAGCATTAATCAAAAATCCAGCCCACAGGGATAAATTAAGAGCTTCTCTGACGTCTTACTTTGAAACTAACATAGGGTCAGTCTCATCAGTGGCCATGCTATGGGAGGCCCACAAGGCGGTTTTTAGAGGCGAGTGTATAGCCTTGGGAGCCAGGTTGAAGAGGGACTTGGAGGCCAAAAAAGTGGCTCTGCGGAGTCAACTGAGGTTTTTGCAGCAAAGAATGTCCCGGCACCCTTCCATCCCGACTCTGAGACGTATAGTGGGAATTAGAGGTGAACTGAGGGATTTAGCGGTGCAGGCTGTAGAGAAGCTCCTCCTCTACTCTAAGCAGCGGTATTATGAGTTTGGCAAGAAAGCCCACACGATGTTGGCGCGCCAACTTAAGGAAAGGGCTGTCAACTCCATGCCACAAGCCCTACGTGGAAAAGATGGTACTCTGTTCTATGACCCAAAGTCGATAGCCAAAATATTCTCGGACTTCTTTTCAAAATTGTATTCCCTGCCGTCGGACCTCTCAGGGGATGGGGAAACGGCCCAGAGGCTCATTCAGGACTTTCTCCACTCTTGTCCCTTATCTACACTCCCGCCGGAGGCTTCGGCCTCTCTTAATGCGCCGGTTGAACTGGAGGAACTGTTGAAAGTTCTGAAGGACCTCCCCTTAGGTAAAGCGCCAGGCCCGGAAGGACTACCCTACCGGTACTTCATAATTTTTTCAGATGTTTTGGCCCCCCACATGCTCACGCTTTTCAACTCCTTCCTGAGGGGCCACCCAATTCCGAGCTCCATGTCACATTCTCACCTCACTCTTATACATAAAGCTGGCAAGGACCCGGCGGATAGTGCGAGTTATAGACCCATATCCCTCTTGAACTCAGATATTAAAATATTCACTAAGCTATTGGCCAATAGGTTAGGGATCTGGCTGCCCCAGCTGATCCATAAGGACCAGGTAGGGTTCGTCCCCTGTCGTCAAGGAGGGGATAATACAGGGCGAACTATCGATCTGATTGACATCTTGAGTGATCGCTCGGAGCAGGCTCTCATCCTTAGCCTTGATGCGGAGAAGGCCTTTGATCGGCTGGGGTGGCCATTCCTGTTTGTAACCCTGAAGACAATGGGATTTGGTGGGTCTTTTATGAGGGCAATTAGGAGCCTCTACTCGACCCCTTCGGCTGCAGTCAAATTGCCACATCACACTTCAGAGCCCTTATCCCCTCTCCTTTTTGCTTTATGTATTTAACCCCTGGCTGCTGCCATTAGGCTTAATCTAGATATCAAGGGGGTCCGGGTGAAGGATAGGGAGTTCAAACTCTCATTATTCGCAGACGATATTTTGCTGACCCTGACTAGTTTACGTATCTCACTTCCGGCCCTACACTCTTTGTTGGAGCGTTTCAGTTATCTGTCCGGGTACAAGGTAAATGCGGCAAAAACTGAGGCTCTCCCTATTAATCTCTCATCTGAAGTCCTACTATCCCTTAAGGGTAATTTCCCGTATCAGTGGCAGTCCCAATCCCTTAAGTACTTGGGTACTCGCATAACGACCAGCTACAACTCCCTTTACCAGACTAATTTCCCCCCGCTATTTAGGGAGATACGTTTGCTCCTCCAGAAATGGAACTCCTTGCCCATCTCCCTTTCCGGAAGAATAAATATGGTCAAGATGTCTATACTACCTAGACTCTTATACCTGTTTGAAACCCTTCCGGTGGCGGTACCCCTGAGGGAGCTTAAGTCCTTACAGGCGGCCTGTCTACACTTTATCTGGGCGCACGGGAGACATAGGGTAGCCAAAGAGATTATGATGGTCGATAAACAGAAGGGGGGCTTGGCGGTCCCGAATTTGATCCATTACTACTGGGCCACACATCTCCGCCGTATCCCGGCATGGTCAGCCCTTAGATCTTATTCTAAATGGATGGAGGTGGAGAGGCTCTGGATGGCTCCCACCCACCCTAATGCCTTCCTATGGCATTCCTGGTCCATCCCAGACGGACCAGATCTATTAGGCCCAATTAAACACACCATTCAGATATGGCGCATGTGCTAGGATAGATTTCATTTGGCCTCCCCGGCCTCCCCTATGACCTCATTTGTCTGCACTCCCCTCTTGCCAACCAGCTCCTCAGGATATTTTGCTCGACCATGGCTGGGGCGGGATCTCCTCCGCTTTGTGGACATAGCCCAGGCTAACGATAGGAGGTTGCGCCCTTTTGAGGTACTGCAGAGAGAGTACGACCTCCCGCAAAGCTCGAGGTTTCACTATCTTCAGATTTCTCACCTCCTCTTCTCCTTGTACGGAACGAACACTTTATCCCCTCCCACCCCCTTTGAGTCTCTCTGTAAGGTGGGTACGGTGACGAAGGGATTGATTTCCTCAATCTACTCCCTGCTGGGTAATCTTCCCACAGTAGAGCCTATGATTCACAAGTATATGGAGAAGTGGGAGAGGTATGTGGGTAGACCAATTCCATATCCCACATGGCAGTTCATCTGGAAAGCGGCGGCCAAATCATCGACTTGTCTAGCCCAAAGGGAAAACCTGTATAAGATTCTTCTCTTCTGGTACCATACACCCGATCAGTTGCATAGGTGGTTCCCACAGACCTCACCTAGTTGTTGGAGATGCCGGTCTTCTGTAGGAACCCTTCCGCACATCTTTTGGGACTGCCCAAGGGTGAAACCTTTCTGGGAACAGGTCAGGGATCTCTTGAGGGAGGTAGTGGAGGTGGAGATCCAGTTAGATCCCTTGGTGTACTTGCTTAGTGGCCCAGTCCAGAATCTCCCTAAGGAGAGGGCTAGGCTCATGTTGCATGTGCTTACAGCAGCTAGGTGCCTAATAGCGGCAAGATGGAAGCAGACCGTCCCTCCTGGTAGAGCGGATCTAATACATAAACTAGGGGAGATTCGTCGAATGGAGCGACTAACAGCCTCCCTTCATGACAGGCTGGACCATTTTGATAAAACGTGGTCTGTCTGGGATGCCTACTGGGCGGTGAACCCACCCTGAGAGGCTTAAATAAGTCAGTGTAACCACAACAGCCTGTTAGCCCCGCCCCCCTGTCCTCCCCTTCTTTTTTCCCCCCTTGTCTTGTCTGTCTTTTTGTCTATTAGTCTTGTCTTGTCACAGAGGTTTAGTCTGAAGTTTTCTAGCATTTCTTAGGATTACAATCCTCTTTCAATGAAGGTATTACTATGTTTTCTGTTGGACATGGACTCCTTACATTACTTTTTTGATTTCTATGTCCTATACTATGCTGTTTTGCACCACTGTCTATGGATGTAATCTGCTCTCTACAGCTGTTACTTGTTTGCATACAAAATATATAATAAAAATTCTCAGTTTAAAAAAAAAATTCAGTATGATGTCGATGTGACGTTTTTCTAACAGTTTGTATTTTAGAAAAGCCATGTTTGGTGTTATGGGGCTTCCCTACTTACAGACTTATTGTATAGCTTTGACTATGGATCAGGCAAAATATTGGTGGACTTCTTTCTTTGATAAACTCTGGGTTTCCATGGAAGTGGATCTGATGGGAGGTTCTTCCTCAAAATCATGGTTGCCTTATCCTTATGCAGCAAAACAGGCTTGGGGCTCAAGGCTCACCTTCAATAAAAGCTATACTCTCCTACATGGCATCTGTAGCTCCTTCATCATTCCCTTCTATTATGAGGAATGAATGTTCTGTCCCAATCACTTGTTTAACAAGAAACACCCCCATACTTCTTTGTAAGATTGAGATTTAAGGGCATACAATTTGTAGAGGATTTAGTCAGTGGTGACTCCATTTTTGATTTCCAAAAATTACAGGTAGACTATCATTTACCATCACAGGACTACCTTAAATAGAAACAAATAACACATTTCTTAAGCTGTAACCCATCAAAGAAATTTATCATTCTTCTTTCTCTACTTAATTTACTCAATAACAAAGGTCCCAAATCCTAAAAAGGTAGTAAAGATACAAAACACAAAGAAACAGGAAAAAGGAGGACTTAACACCCATAATCATAAAATGTATATAATTTTATTATCAATAAATTTAAAATGTACTGTATATAAACAATTGCTAAATTAATAAATAACAATTACATACATCAATCTACATAAAGGGACAACAACAAACAAATCGCAGAAAAGTAAGCACCTTGTGTGAGGAAAATTCACTCATATGAAAGTCATCTCTCCTGAAACTTCATAACTAGTCAGATCTGACAAATGGCCCCAGCTCCAGGAAAGCCTCAATTAATTAACACCCAGCTCAGACCATTGTAAATGCCCTTCTATAGGAAGCTAGCACAGCAGGAGATTGACCCATCAAAAGAACCCTCATTTCCATTAATAAGCTCAAACCCCCAGCTTCAAAGATTTGACCAAAATGCTCCTAGCTGCAGCGGCCTCGATATTTCATAAAGATTTATAGGTGATCCGCTCATAACTGGTCTATGGCGGTTTCATATCTTAAAATATGGAACTCCCCGCACACATAGCCACCACTCCCACATTCGCACGACGCAGGGGGACCGAGAAATTCAGAACTGGACTTAGGGAGCACCTAGGATAGGGGTGTCTGGTATCAAGGAGTAGTGTAGGTCCAGCCGGTTCTGATGATGACACTGGTTCCGTTCTGTGCTAATGCCAGGCATTGCATCCAGGAGGGGGGGGGAGGTACCTAAGAGCATTTCCAGGAGCATCCACACACAAAAGCCAGGCCAAATAAGCCCCTTCATCTGCATATTATTATCATGTTGTATATATTTGTATAGTGTGCCCTCCAAGGCTAATTAAATCTATAAACTTTAATCTGAGTTAGTGTTACGGGTGCACCCGCGGCCCCCGTGCCTGGCCGCGAGCTCACCCGCACCTCTGCTGCGGCTCCGGCGGCAGGCAATGCTGCAGCTCCATCCCCGCAGACCGCAGCGTCCTTCCCTGGCCGGCACTTACCTCACCACGCTCCTGTTCCGGGCGCGCGGTACTGCAGACAAATTTAAAGGGACAGCGCGCCGATGATTGGTTTAATCGGGCGCTGATCCTATTTAAGTCCTGCCCCTTCCCAGTAACCTTGCTGAATCGATAGTGCCCTGTACACAGGATCTTGTTTGTCTACTATGTACCGTACCTTCTGCCTCAGTCCCTCGACCATGAACCATTGCCGCCTGTCCTGACCTTCTGCCTGTCCCCGACTATGAACCATTGCCGCCGTCCTGACCTTCTGCCTGTCCCCGACTACGAGCCTGCTTCATGATTCTGTACTGCGCAACACCTCGGCTGCCACCGCAAGCAAGTCATGTTAGGGGTTGCGACCTGGTAGCAATCCGCCGCAGAAAGTCCATCCCGCTTTGCGGCGGGCTCTGGTGAAAACTGGACCTACTTAGACTCCGCTCCCTGGCGTCGCTTATACCAATCGCTTGTGGTGGTCCAGAGGATCCACCACCACTGACCTTTACAGTTCGATTCGGCCATGGATCCCGCCAAGGTGCCTCTACCGAGCGTCTCGGACCTCACCACCATCGTGGCCCAGCAATCTAAACAGATCGTGCAGCAAGCGCAACAGATGAACCAACTGACTACTATGTTGCAGCAGCTCCTGGCCACTTAGCAGCAGCAGTCGGCTGCCGTGGCTCCATCAGCAGCAGTCGCTCCGGGGATATCCGCAGGCCCTAAACTCCGGTTGTCCATGCCGACGAAGTTTGACGGGGACCCTAAGGCCTGCAGGGGGTTCATCACCCAGTGTGCCCTCCACGTGGAACTTATGGCTGGCCAGTTCCCATCCGAAAGATCCAAGGTGGCCTTCGTGGTCAGTATCCTCTCCGGGAAAGCCCTGGCCTGGGCGACTCCACTTTGGGACCGAGGCAATCCTATCACAGCTGATCTGGCGACATTCCTGCAGGAGTTCTGCGGAGTCTTCGAGGAGCCAGCCCGCGCCTCGTCTGCTGAAACCGCTTTGTTAAACCTACAGCAGGGGAACTCCTTCGTTGGCGACTACGCCGTGCAATTTCGCACCTTAGCCTCTGAATTGGCTTGGAAGGACACAGCGTTGTGTGCCACGTTCAAGAAGGGCCTTTCCAGCCAGATTAAGGATGCCCTCGCCACCCGGCACCCTCCGACGTTGTTAAGTGAGCGACCCGCATTGACATCCGCTTCTCGGAGAGATGGGAGGAGCTCCGCGAAGCGCGTGAACCAGCTCATACATGTCGGCTACCCCATCTTGCACCAATGTTTCTGCGTCCTCCACTGTCTCCTACCCATCCAGCCTTGGAAGAAGCCATGCAAGTGTACAGTACCCGCCTGAGCAAGAGCTTGCCCGACGACGTGAGGAGAAGTTGTGCCTCTACTGCGGCAGCCCCGAACACTTCCGTAGGGGTTGTCCACTTCTTCCGCAACATCCGGGAAACGCACGCACCTAGGTTTCGTGGGAGAGGCGTCCCTAGGTGTGAGCAATCCCTCTCCATGGATCACGCTGCCTGCTCTGGTCACGTCCAATTCCGGAATCTCGTTCTGAGTGTCGGCCTTCCTGGATTCCGGATCGGCTGGGAGCTTTATGGATGCTTTCTGGAAGACCAAGTATCGTCTCCCGGTGGTCCGCTTAGACCAACCCTTGGTCATCTCCTCCGTCAGTGGTGAGCTATTAAGCGACTCCATCCACAAATAGGAGCCCTCCACAGGGAAAGGATCACGTTCTTTGTGTTACCCCGTTCTTCCTCGGCTGTTCTACTGGGGCTTCCTTGGCTACAGCGTCACGCCCCTACGCTCAAATGGAAAACGGGTGAAGTTTGGCATTGGGGTCCGGACTGCCAGTCTCGTTGTCTATCGGCACCCCGCCGGGTGCGCCCGAGTCCTCCGCAGTCCTCTCTCAAGCCACTACCTGGCCTACTGCAACCTTATCAGGACTTCCAAGACGTTTTCTCCGAGAAGTGAGCTGAGACACTTCCTCCTCATCGCCCTTATGATTGCCCCATAGACCTGCTACCCGGGACTAGTCCTCCCCAGGGTAGGGTCTACCCGCTCTCCGTACCCGAAACTCAGGCGATGTCGGCCTACGTTGAAAAAAATTTACGAAAAGATTTCATCCGCAAATCGACTTCTCCGGCTGGTGCTGGATTTTTCTTTGTGGAGAAGAAAGATGGATCCCTGAGACCGTGCATTGACTACCGTGGTCTAAATAAGATCACCATCAAGAACCGATACTCTTTGCCATTAATCACAGAACTCTTTGCTCGTCTCCAGGGAGCCAAGGTCTTTTCCAAATTGGACTTGCGGGGGGCATATAATCTCCTCCAGATCCGGGAAGGTGACGAGGGGAAGACGGCCTTCAATACTCGTGATGGGCACTTCGAGTATCTTGTGATGCCCTTCGGCTTATGCAACGCTCCTGCCGTCTTCCAAGAATTTGTCAATGACATTTTCAGAGACCTCCTGTATGTCTACATAGTGGTCTACTTGGATGACATCCTGGTATTCTCACCCGATCTGGGATCCCACCAGTCGCATGTGGGCCAGGTCCTGAAACACCTGCACGAGAACCATCTCTACGCTAAACTGGAAAAGTGCCTGTTCCACCAGACCAGCCTTCCCTTCCTCAGCTACATAATCTCTGATAAGGGTCTGCGGATGGACCCCACCAAACTCTCTGCCATCCTACAGTGGCCCCGACCCGTTGGCCTTCAGGCCATACAACGCTTCTTGGGCTTCGCCAATTATTACAGGTAGTTTATCCCGCATTTCTCGATGTTGGTAGCACCAATTGTAGCTCTCACTAAAAAACATGCCAACCCGAAATTGTGGCCTCCGGCCGCCGAAGAAGCCTTTTCCAAGTTGAAGGCAGCATTCGCCTCCGCACCTGTGTTATCCCGGCCAGATACCGAGAAACCCTTATTTTTAGAAGTCGATGCCTCTTCCATAGGGGCTGGAGTGCTGCTCACCCAAAAGGGGCCCAAGGGCAAGACTCGGACCTGTGGGTTCTTTTCCAGGACCTTCTCACCAGCAGAGAGGAACTATACCATCGGGGATCGGGAACTTTTAGCCATTAAGCTTGCTCTGGAGGAATGGCACCACCTCCTGGAGGGTGCTCGTTTCCCTGTGAATATCTTCACAGACCACAAAAATCTCCTCTATCTCCAGACAGCGCAATGTCTAAACCCTCGTCAAGCGAGGTGGTCTCTGTTCTTTGCACGGTTTAACTACATTATCCATTTCCGACCGGCAGAAAAGAACGTCAAGGCCAATGCCCTTTCTCGTGCCTCCGATGTTAGTGTGGAAGAAGAGTTTGCTCCACAACATATCGTACCTCCTGAATGTCTGATATCTGTGGCTCCCACTAACCTCCAAGGGGTTCCCCCGGGGAAGACGTATGTGCGCCCTGCGCTCCGGTTGAGGGTCCTGAAATGGGGTCATTGTTCCCGCATAGCTGGACACCCTGGGGTACGGAGGTCTTGTTCCTTGATTTCCCAGTTCTACTGGTGGCCTGGTCTCGCCAACGATGTGAAGGAGTTCATGGAGGCCTGTACCACCTGTGCCCGCAACAAGTCACCTCGCCTCAAACCTGCGGGACTACTCCAACCTCTGCCTGTGCCTAGCTGTCCTTGGAGCCATATTGCCATGGACTTCATAACCGACTTACCGCCCTCTGAGGGAAATATGGTTATCTGGGTGGTCACTGACCGTTTTTCCAAAATGGCTCATTTCGTTCCCTTGCCTGGCCTTCCTTCCAGCACGCCAATATTTTTTTCAAACATATCTTCCGTCTGCATGGACTTCCCTTACATATAGTTTTGGATCGGGGAGTTCAGTTCATCTCGAGATTTTGGCGAGGCCTTTGTTCGCTTCTACAAGTGGAACTGGACTTCTCCTCCGCGTACCACCCACAATTCAATGGGCAAGTGGAGAGATTGAATCAAGTCTTGGGTACATATCTCCGCCACTTCACATCTGCAAGATGATTGGTCCAGTCTGCTACCTTGGGCAGAATTTTTGTATAATTCCCTGGACTCTCAGATTCTGCTGGGGCATCCCCCTTCTTCATTGTCTTCGGTCGGCATCCCCGCCCACCACTTCCACTGCCCTCTGCCTCCTCCGATGTCCCTGCTGTGGATAATCTGGTCCGTGACCTATCCGCCGTTTGGAGGGAGAGGCGCCAGTCCCTGCTTCAGGCTTCTGCCCGTATGAAGACCTAAGCGGACAAGAAGAGAAGACCTCCTCCTTCCTTTGTTCCGGGAGATAGGGTATGGCTGTCTGCCAGATATATCCATTTTAAAATCCCTAGCTACAAGCTGGGCCCCCTGTTATTTAGGTCCCTTTGAAGTCCTGAGGCGCATCAATCCTGTGGCCTACAAACTCCGGCTCCCTCCAACTATGCGCATCCCAAACTCCTTCCACGTCTCCCTGCTGAAACCGGTCGTCCTTAACCGGATTGCCCGGTCGGTGGTTCCCGCGTCTCCCGTAGCTGACTCCACCAATGTTTTTACTGTCAAGGAAATTTTGTCCATGAAGACGGTTTGGGGGAAACATCCTGGACCGGGGTCTTTTGACTAGATTTCTACGGGCCGGGAGGAGGGAGAGGCCCACAGCGTCCTTCCCTGGATCCACTACCACTGACCGTTACAGTTAGTCTGTCTTGATCATCGGCCTCACACGCCTAGTACTCGGTCTATAGTACATAGCTACCCCAAGGCTGGTTCCTGGTTCTTGTTATAAATCGGTAATGGACCGGTCTTATAACTAAACTAGAAACTGGTGGCAGCCTATTAGACTGGCAGATTTTTGTTTAACCAGTGTGGGTAAACAAATCTCTCTCAGCCGTTCAGAGTCGTGGAAGAGGAGTGTGTTCTCTCACCATCCCGGAGTCTCCCTGTGCCCGTGTGGACAGCGGTTAACGGTGAAACCGTATCTGGCTGACCTTGTGTACCCCTTGGGGCCAGCGCAACATCACGATATGCCCCAAGTCAGGCCGTCGACCCTTGAGTGGGCCGGCGGGGCGGGCTTTTTCCTGACAACTTGGATAAATGGTAACAGTATTGAAAACATATATATATCATTAGGTATCCCACAACTGGATCTTATAAGCCCGATAAATCTATGCAGCAAAGTAGTATCAGTTCATCATTGAAAGTATTCATTACCCATAGTAAAGATCACTGCATCAGCTTGCTCCTGCATGATCAAGTACAGTAATGCCAACAAGAGGGTAGTAGCCAATTCCAATACAATTTTGAGCAAGATTAATGACTCCATCAGAGAAGACGCTCACATAAAAACACTCAAACAAACGTCTGAGACTG
>JAODAL010032983.1:0-46179 GCA_025379985.1 Phyllomedusa bahiana | reverse complement strand
ACCAAAATTTTAAACATTTTTTGTGTGGCATACCCAGAGGTGCTGGGCAGCCCACCTAATCTGTTAGTATGGGCATCACTAAGAGGCTGTAAGCCGGCATGGTGCACCACACGTTTTGCACCCTTTTGTATTGCTTTATCTATATGCAATTGTAATACTGGCAGCCACCCCCCTCATGCCCTGAGGATGTGTGAGTGGTTGTTTAATGGGTATTTTTGCATTTCTGCAGTCTCTCCATGCATTTTACTGTGGTCTTTCTGCATACTGGTGTGAACAGGTACCAAGCTAATGTGCAATCTGTATCATTTAATTGTTCCCTTAGCAGTGGGATCTTTGAGTTGTTATTCAACAATCAGATGCACCTGTTATGTTTTCCCAGGAGCATATAAGGCTAGATGCCTGTTCCTGGGCTCAGTTTAGTCCAGCTATTGAGCTGGGAAAAGGGCCCACAATGGTGGCATTTTCTGTCTAACGTGCATTTTTTGGCTTAAGTGTGGGAATTTAAGATTGATGGACTTTAGATTTAGGGAATTTAGAAGGAACAGTATTGTACTGAATTTTCTGTTAATATCTGTGTGTCCCCGTTAGTTCTATGATTGACAATGCTGTCCAGTGTACATCCTGTGCAATGTATGCAGTCCTTGAACAGCCGTTTGAGGAAGCATACTGCTATGTGAGATGTGTGCACACTGCATGTTTAGAGGCCCAGATCCTGGAGCTAAATGAGCAAGTGGCAACACTGAGATCCATTGCCAACTTCTGGGGAGGATGGCAGCATGGAGGTGCAGGGGCATGAGGCAGCTAGCTGCGTAACAGTCAGAAAGAAGGTTAGAGGGAAGAATGTCAGGGAGGCTAGTCCTCATATGGCACACCCCAAGAATTTTGCAAAATTGATGAATGATGTGGATGTCAGTTCAGAAATAGCACTGCTGCAGCAAGACACTACCCCGTGTGCCCCAGTAAGAGGGTGAATTGGAGTGCAGGGCAGCCTAGACAGGTGCTGGTAGTTGTGAACTCCGTTGCTGGGGTATTAGAGAGGGAAATCTGTAACAAACACTGGTATTGTCAAACACTATGTTATTTACCTGGGGCAGGAGTTCGACATCTCGTGGATCAGGTTGACAGTTTACTGAGTAGGGCTGGTGAGAATCCAGCAGTGAGTCGTTGATTCAGGGATTTATTCTGGCTTCTACCTAATTGTTTTTTTTTCCTTCCTCTGGATCAACACTATAGAACAATAGGCTGAACTGGATGGACTATTATCTTTTTTTGGCCTCACAAATTATGTCACTTTGTAACCACACTTTATTATACTTAAAACCCACATATCCCGAGTGATGACAATCCAGGCAAGAAGGAAGTGCTGGAGGCCTCCACATACAAGATGATATCTGGTGTCAGAAGTCAGACTTTTTCTTGGTCTCAAAGGGACGTGACTTCCTGGACTTCTTCTGACCTCTCTGATTATGGACACCTCTATCCGGGTGAGAGACTGGACTGTGTGGAAGTGACTAGCTCTTAATTGAAAAGGTTTTTCATCAGCCCATCAAGCTCTGACCCAAACAGCTTCCCAGGCTGACATTTAAGGTTACACAAGGTGTTCTTAGAGGCAACATCGGCTTGTCAGGGCTTGATCCAGATAGCTCTCCTGACTGGGGTATCGTGACATGCTTTTAGCGGCTAGCTTGACCGAAATAGACATGGAGTATAAGAGGAAATCCACAGCTACTGTAGGTTCACCAAATTAAACTGTTACAGAATATTATCTCTAGCTATGCCTGAATCAATATCATCCTGGATTCTAAATAGCCATGTCTTCAAAACAGAGAGGGTAACCTGTTGTTCAAATTCAATTTTAACCTGGGCTGCTGACACTTGGTAGCCTTGCCTCAGCGTGCAATAATCCTTTCTGGGATCTTTTAAGTTGGTTTCATTTGAAAGGAAAATGGTCCGCTTAGACAGACTGGCAGTCGCAACATCACCTTAGGTAGCTAGCTCTTTCTCTCCAGAGCGGTTTCCTGGTCTTCTGACCGAATTGCCCAAATTAACTTAGGAATTTTGTCAACAGCATAGAGAATAGCCTCACCACTCATTTTCATCTCCTCATCTAAAACCCTCAGATGGGAAGTCTTAGGAAAGATTGTAACTCAATTTTTTATTAATTCATTGCTGTAACAAAATCTTTGACTCAGATCACCACATTCCAGGTAGACAGAGGGGAAGCAGAGGGTGGATGAGGGGCACAATCCCAGATAGAATCTTCATAGCTGTCAGATAATGAAATGTCAAATTCCCGAAACGGAAAATGACACCTCTTAAAGGAAGACTTGTCCAAAATCCGAATTCAACATTTGAAACACAAAATATTTAGACCTCATGTAGTGTGAACAAATGCTAATAGCAGCACTCATAAAAATGAAAGCGGTTTTCTCACTACAATGATTTTTAAATGATTTTTACTTTTAACATATAGGAAAAGGGTAAATGAAGACTATTACCAAATACATTGTTATTTTGCTTTGGTCAAGAGATAAATAACATTTTATCTCCTCTTAGAGTGCACAAGTTTCTTTACTTCTATAAGTACTACCTCTCTGACCTCTCCTTCCTCTCTCTTATCTCTCATTGTGTTAAACTGCCATCAGTCAGTCAGTCCATCCATGGTGAGTCACTCCCAGCAGAGTCTTATCTGAACCAATATGTTTACCTAAATGAACTAAATGAAAAGCTTTCAAACTTTAGAGCAGTTATCTCACTGTAACAGGAATAGCTGATATGCCTATCATTGCTATAGAACTACCCACAGCCTAAGCAGGAAGTGTGAGTCTAAAGCTGACTTTGGCTCTGTGAAACTGCTTGGTGTGAAAACCTCTTTCAAAGGATATTCCACTTTAGACAATGATGGCATATCACTCGGATATGCCATCGTTGTCTGATGGGTCCAGTTCCCACCTCTGTGATCCTCATCTATCTCCAAAACGAGCCCCAAAACCTCTCTGTTCTGAACAGAGAGGTGATTGAGACTCTCCCACTGAAATGAATGGAAGTTCTGATTACAGTAGAGCATAGCCACTCCGCTTTACTTGTAACTACCATTTATGTCTATGGGAGAGTCCTAATCATTTCTCTGTTCAGAACGGAGAGGTTTCGGGGCTTGTTTTAGAGATAGGTGTGGGTCTCAGAGGTGGGAACTGGACTTTTCAGATAATGATGGCATATCCTAGAGATATGCCATTATTGTCTAGAGGAATAATTGCAAAATAGAGACTGATCACAAGTCTCTGTGTTACATCTACCCTTCTATGTCCGTGATGGGTAACCTTTTGAGCTTGGTGTGTTAAAATTCACCAGAAATCCGGGCATAACTCGGGTGCTGTGTCACTTCGAGAAAAAAAACATAATTTTGCGGTATTTGTAAACCATGGCCAAATGTGACGACCATATGTGACTATCAATTTTACACGGTTGAGAAATATTTCCCCATACGGGGCCCAGATAGGGGTAGAATTTTTGTATGAGAGCTCTGCAAAAATTAAGTGATACATTTAGTGACTACAGGGAGTTTTTTTGTCAGAGTCATTAAATTCCCCTTCTCTTTCCATCCAGCCCAATCGCCAGGATGATTTCCCGGCCATGATATTTGCAGAACTTAACACACAACTTTTAAAATTCACTTTTTCCAGCACAATTCCCTACTAGGGGGGGTTTTATACGTCCCTTTCTTAATGGGAGTTTATTAGGAAAGTGGGTGACGCCCCACCCCCAAGGAAGGTTTTTACTAATAGAAAATCCAGTGTCGTGTGGGGATGGGGAGTTCCCTTTTTTGGCCCTATTATTTTGGTTTATGGGCGGGTGATATGGCCCCATATGTTGGGCAAGTAATAGGGCCCAAGTTTAGTAGGAGGTAGTAGGGCCCCCCCAGTTATAGTGGCAGGTAATAGGGCCACGTTATAGTTAGGCGGTAATAAGGCCCACAGTATAAGTTGGCAGGGAATAAGGCCCACATTTTTGATGGCAGGTAATGGGGTCCCCAGTATATAGATAAGCAGGTATTGGTCCCGTATTTTGATAAGAGGTAATATGGCCTTTAGATACATTGTTAGGTAAATATGTAGAGATGGGCGAATTTCTAAAAATTTCGGTTCGGTCATTCCCCGTTTTGGGACAAAAATAAATTCGGTCCGAATTTTTAACGAATCGCGTTTTAAAAAAACATTTCAGGTGCACGACCCTTGCAGGGTGCGTAGAACGTTGGCCATGCTTAAATTTTAGGGGAGTTGGGTTTTGGTTTATACAATGTTGTGTTTTAGTTGACACGCAGAGATGCCTGCTCTTAGAATCGCTTCACTATAAATTCCCTGGGACTTAAGAGGGCAAATGACCAAAAAAAAAGGGGAATTTTCCCTGTAAAGTCATCCATTTAAAAGTGGAAAAAAAACAAGCTGAGAGCCAGGTGGCAACATTGTGACGAGGGTGGAGGGTGACGGGGGGCAAAAAGCACATGGCTCAGGCGTGGACAATGACATTTGGAGGTGGCAAAAACAGTAATGGGGCGCGAGTGGCACAATGACACAGTTGGAGGTTACGGCAGCACCCAAAAACAGCGATGAGGTCAGACGTGGCAAAAAATGACATTTTGGAGGTGGCAAAAAAAAAAAACAGGAGTAGTCACAGAGTGGCACAATGACACGTGTGGGGGACGGCAATTTGCATGGGTCAGACAGTGGCACAATGACTTTTGGAGTCCCCAAAAATGGGTGGCCACAGAGTCCCCAATGCCCAAAGTAGAGGGCCGGCAGCAGCAAAGAGGTGAAGTGGCACAATGACACAGGTGGGGGAACGGCAGCAGCGCTGAGGTCAGACAGGGGCCAAAATTTGAATTTGGAGGTGGCAAAACGTAATGGCCAAGGGGGCACAGTGGGACATGTGCGGAGGGCACGGCAGCGCCACAGCAGCAGAAGAGGTCAGCAGGAGTGGCACAATGACATTCTGGAGGTGGCAAAAAAAGGGTGGGCCACAGATGGCAAAATTTGAACAGTGTGGGGGGCCCGGGCGCAGCAGCATGAGGTCGACAGTGCACAAGGGACTTTCGGGTGGCAAAAAAGATTAGGGCACGAGTGGAAAAATGACACAGTGTGGGGGTCCGGCAGCGCAGCTGGTCAGAAAATGGCACAATGACTTCTGGGGGGGGGCCCCCCCCCCCCCCCCCCCCCAAAAAACAGGAGTAGGCACAGAGTGGCAAAAATGACCAGAGTGGGGGAAAAAGGAGCAGCAGATGAGGTGGCAGTGGAAAATGACAATCTGGAGCGGGAAAAAAAAACAAGGTGGGGCCACAGAGGGGCACAAGACACGGTGGAGGGCATGCAGCAGCGCATGGGTTTCAGGAGGGGGCACAATGACATTCTGGAGGGGAAAAAAAACAAGATTAGGCCACAGGGGGCACAAGACACAGTGTGGAGGTCACGGCAGCGAGTATGGGTCAGGCAGTGGACAATGACTTTTGGAGGGGGGCAAAAAAAGGGTGGGCCCAAACGGGGGGCCAATGACACAGAGTGGGGGTCACTGCAGAGCAGCAGAGGCGGGCAGTGGCACAATGACATTTGGAGTGGAAAAGAAAGGGGTGGCCCACAGGTGGCACAAGCACAGTGTGGGGGGACGGCGCGCCGGGAGACAGTGGCACAATGACACGTGTGGGGGGTTACGGCAGCAGCCACACGAGGAGGGGGTCAGACTGGGCACCTGACATTCTGGGGTGGAAAAAAATGGAGTGGGCCCACGTGGCACAATGACACAGTGTGGAGGTCACGGCAGCGGGCAGATGGGTCAGACAGGGCACAATACATTTGGAGTGGCAAAAATGGATAGGCCAATTTGTGGACAATGAACGTGTGGGGTCACGGTAGCAGCAGCATGGGTCAAGCAGTGGCCAATGACATTTGGGGTGGAAAAAAGGGGGTAGGGCCACAGAGGGGCAAAATGCAGAGGTGGGGGGTGACGGGGGAGGGAAACAGCAGAGGTCAAGGGAGTGGCCCAATGACAAGTGTGGGGTGACCGCAGCGCAAAAACAGCAGCAGCGATGAGGAAAGAGAGGGACAATGACATTCTGGAGGTGGAAAGTAATAGGCCGGAGTGGCAAAAGGGGCACAGTGTGGAGGTTACGGGCAGCAGCCAAAACGCAGATGAGGTCAGACAGTGGCACAATGACTTTCTGGGGTGGCAAAAAACAGGAGTAGATCACAGGTGGCCAATGACACAGGTGGAGGGCCGGCGGCGTAGCATGGGTAGACAGTGGCACAATGACATTCTGGAGTGGAAAAATTAGGGTAGGCCACAGAGTGCCACAATGACAAAATGTAGGGGACGGCGCGCGCACGGGGTCAGACAGGGGCACAAGACACAGTGTGGGGGTCCGGCAGCGCGATGAGGTAGAAGTGGCCAATGACATTTGGAGGTGGAAAAACAGTATGGGCCCACGAGTGGCACAGTGAATAGTGGGGGAAAGGCAGCACCCACAGCGGAGCTTTGGGGTCAGCAGTGAGTGGACAATGACATTCTGGAGGTGGAAAAACAGGGTGGGCCCAGAGTGGACAATGACCAGTGTGGAGGGCACGGCAGCGAGCATGGGGCAGACAGTGGCAAAATGACTTCTGGAGGTGGAAAAAACAGGAGAGGCCCACAGGTGGCCAATGAACGGTGGAGGGCAGGGGCAGGCAGATGGGTCGGCAGTGGCACAATGAATTCTGGAGCTGGCAAAAAAAAGAGTGGCACAGAGTGGCACAATGAACATTTGGGGAGGGCACGGCGCGCGCTGAGGTCAGACAGTGGCCCAATGAACGTGTGGGGTTAGGGCCGCGCCACAGCGCGATGAGGAGAAAATGGAAAATACTTCGGGGGGGGGCCAAAAAAAAGGGTGGGCCACAGAGGGGCAAATGAACAGAGTGGAGGGCAGGGCAGCGCAGCATGAGGTGGGCAGTGGCCAATGAAATCTGGAGGGGCAAAAAAAAAGGTGGCCACGGTGGACAATGACACAGGTGGGGGGGCCTGAGCGCGTGAGGTCAGGCAGTGGCACAATGACTTTTGGGAGCTGGCAAAAACAAGATTGGGGCCACAGATGGCACAATGACACAGTGGGAGGTCCGGCAGCAGCAGTAGAGGTGGGCGGGGCCCAAAATGACATTCTGGAGGTGGAAAAAAACAGGAGTAGGCACGAGGGGCAAAAGGGGACACTGAGTGGAGGTCACTGCAGCAGCAGCATGAGGTCGGGCAGTGGAAATGACTTTCGGGAGTGGCAAAGCAAGAGTGGCCACAGAGTGGCACAATGACATGTGTGGGGGCAGGGCAGCAGCTCAGGTAGACAGGGGCAAATGCACAGTGTGGAGGTTACGGCAGCAGCACAGCAGAGATGAGGTCAGAATGGACCATGACATTCTGGGGTGGCAAAAATGGAGTAGGCCACAGTGGACAATGACACAGTGTGGGGGTCACGGGCCGCAGCAGCATGAGGTCAGCGTGGACAATGGCATTCTGGAGGTGGAAAAAAATGGAGTAGGCCAATAGTGGCAATTGACACAGTGTGGAGGTAGTTTGCAGCGGTGAGGTCAAGAGGGGGCACAATGACATTCGGAGGTGGCAAAAACGGGAGTACCCACAGAGGGCACAATGACAGAGAGTGGAGGTGCGGCGGCAGGAGCAACGCATGAGGTCAGAGAGTGGCACAATGCAAAGTGTGGGGTGACCCGCAGCAAATAACAGCAGCGCGCATGAGGAGAGAGTGGCACAATGAACCAGTGTGAATGTCACGGCCACAACAGAACAGCAGCATGAGGTCAAAAAGGGGACAATGACAGGTGTGGAGGGGGTGGCAATACAGCCCCGGGTAAAGGGGTTTGGGGGCAGATGGAGAAAAATGTCGCAGTGTGTGGAAAAGGCGGGTGGGGCTCAAAATAGTGGTGAGGCAGGTAGTTTAAACCCCGGGACTAATTTTCACAGTTTGGGTGAGGCGTCATGGTGATGTAGTCTGCCCTTGGCATTGGTGTGGGAAATCCTGGCGATCCACGCCCGATTATCTTGCAAAAGGGCAGCGTTCCACATTTCCCCTGGACAGCGGGGTTCTCCTTGGGGTAAGTGGCCCCGCCCAAGAACACCCGTTTAATGCCACACTATGGCGGGGGACAGCTTCTCCATGCAAATCGGCAATTGTGGCCCACATCCAGTTTGGCTGCCCCGTGTCCAGCGGATCTTCTAACTGGGGTGGGGGGTGTGTCCAAAATAGGCCCCACCTGTTGGTTCGGGACTGCTCCGGTTGCTGCTGTGTGGTGCTACCTTTCCCCCTAGGCGGGTGAAAAACGGTATGTGACTCCAGACTTAGGTTTGTTTCTGAGGAGCTGGTTTTGCTCCCCCCCCACCCTTCCCCCCCAGCCGCGGTTTTCGTGGCGTGGAGACCCGGTCAGCCCGTCAGGGAGGGGCGATGCCGCCATAGGCGAGGGCCAACTGACTGGAGGATTTCCCTTTTATTTGGTTTTTTGTCCCCCCTTCGTAGCTGGGAAAAAAACTCCATTTTGGCAGGTGCGAGGGTCAATGGGGGAGAGCAGAAAATCCCTCTGCCCGGGTGCTGATATTGGTGTCACTGCAGGCAAATCGCATGCTGGGGCCCTCTGTACAAGTGACTCAGAGGGGCTCCCCGCCTCTCTCCATGTATACTGCCCAGTGCTTCGGGTCTCTGCCTCATCTTCCATCTCCATTCTCCCCCCAGCTGCTTTTCCCCCTCTCTTTTCCTGGGTAGAAATCCATCATTTTTACCCGACAATGTTCTGCTCCCAAAGTCCTTCCCCCCTCCTTCCAGTCCACACCAGACATGTGGCCGCGGATGTGTCGCCAAGTCTCCGTCCCCCGCCGAAGATTTTTCAGCATTGTTCAGGCGTAGCGTGGAATGACGTTATTATCCCCTGTCCCGGCGATGACAAATAAGTGGCCTCCTCAAATGGCCTCAACAAAATGGCAGGTGTCACACATGAGCTGCCCCTGGCTGACATCAAAGTTACACAGGGGAGTATCCTGTTCGCCTGGATCTTAAAAAAAAGTAAATGGTCTTTTCTGTTTGTTTCAGTTGGTCCCAAAATGTGGACTGGAATTCAATGGGGTGGAACATGCATATCAGGGTGTTGGGGGGGGAGGAGGGTGTTTCCGGCTTTTTTTAGGAATGGATGAAGTGCATGCACAGTTTCCCGGCCATTTTCAGAAAACTTTTGAAGATCGGTGGAAGACTAAAAACCTTTTCACAACCAGATTTAACAATGCGCCATGAGGGGCATGGTCCATCCCTCTCGGGCGTGCGGACACCTGTTCTCCCCTTTTTCGTACCATGGTTCGTTTGAGTTTGGGGCGGAGAAAAACACAAATCAATTTTTTGCTGCAGACCGGAGCAGTTCTCCCCGTGTGACTTCGTTCGCCCAGGCAAGCCGGTGTAGAACTGGTGACACCGTGTGCCCTACAATGTGGTATGATGAGTATATTGTGGAGGGAGATGGTGGTGGTGGGGGGGGGAGGTGGAATTGGCGAGGAACCCCTTTTTAAAGTGGAGAGAAAACGGGTCCCTGTCCCCAAAAAATTGTTGGTGTGCCGGGCCGGAAGCCATTTACCCGTGGGCCGTAAAAGGCATTTTAAATGGCCCTGACCCTTTTTTTACAGTCCAGAGTCTGGTGCCGTGCACCCTTTTAACAAACCCTAGCTCAAGGATGCCCACTTCGTTTACATATTTTTGAAGTGCTGGGGGACTGCCTTTTTGGAAAAGAAATTCGGCTTGGAAATCTCCCTTGGGTCGCACAAGCCTTGTTTCTGAAAGGTGCAGGTCCACCTTTGGGAAAGGGGGGGGATGCCAGTCCAAAAAATTGGCAGGCCACGGCAGTTTCACCTTTGGATGGGTTTGGGTGCTATTGTTGTCTTTGCAATCGCCTCGCTAAACGATGTGGCGCCCTAAGTAGCGAGGAGCAGGAGCATCTGGACCGGGAGATGATGTCAAAGAGAAACAGCTCCCTTCTGCAGAGGTGGTGGAGCCTTGACTGGCTGCAATGGCATGCGTGCCACTAGCCGCTGCTGCTGCTGTTGCTGCGGCGGCAGGATGGACACCACATCTGAGACACGTTTCTCCCAGGCCACCGGATGGTGACGCTGCATGTGTTGACGCAGGGCTGTGGTGCCAACGTTAGCTCCCTGGCTACGCTTCACTTTCTGCCCACAGATTCTACATATACCCATATTCAGCTCCTCCGGTGTCTTAGCAAAGAACTGCCACACTGCTGAGTAGCTGATTTTACCGCCAACGCTCCGCACTGAGTGACTACTGCCGCTGCTGCCTCGCTGAGGCCCTGTGCCGCTACTTTCTTTGACCTGAGAAGCGGGTTTTTTACCCCGTGGCCGCTTGGCTCCCGACCTCACACTGCTGCTATCCTGCTGAATCACGGCCACACAACCCACTTGCTGGCTGCACCACTGCCTGACGCGCAAGCTGACGCCCGCTTCTCCTGACGATGATGAAGCCCTTGCCTCACCCGGCTCCCAAGTGCGGTCGGCTACATCATCATCTTATTTGTGTTTCATCGTCACTGCTGTCCTCATCACGGTCTTGGTATACAGAGGCTGACCCTCACAACATGACCTCCCATGCCACTCTCAACATCTATACTTTGCCGCCTACTGCAAGAAGCAGGGGATATTGGCCCCATTTCTTCGCTGCCAAGTATTTGCATACTGCCCTCCTCAAATTGTTCATCCTCGCTATATAGTGGCGCTGAGCCCTGACCACATAGTAGATCTCTGGCTGAGGAAACCGGATGGGACAGAGGCGGGTTGAGGAAAGGTGAGGGCACTTACCCGTTCCCGGGCCATGCCAATTTAAGGGTTGTGTCTGACGACCCAAAAGGACTTTGGGCGGGGGGTTGTCAGATGTCTCTGGGGGGAAAGTGGATGCCTAGTCAACCAATCAAGAACCATTGGGTTGCTAAACAAAAACCCTTGTTTGTTGCAGTGGCATTTGGGGTGGCATCACGAGTGCCCCCTGTGCGAGTCCCCTTGCTGTGCTGGGCCCTGTCCCCTGATCCAGGAATGTTTGGGCCTCTGCCACTCGCTTTGAAGACCCTGCCACCCTCTCTGTCTACATATGTTTTTTTAAAAAAATTTGTAAAAGGCACTGTTTTAAAGTTTATTGTATAGGGAAAAATTTTCACCCCTGTATTTGCCCTCCAAAATTTGACCCATTAAAAAGTTTGGGTTTTTAAAACCCTTGGATTTTAAATTTGCGTCCACAACATGGGCGGGAAAAAAATTTGACTTGTATGTGCCTTTTTTAAAAACTTTGTGAAATTTTTTTGAATATAAAAGAAACCAAACGGGCTTTTTTTAAACCCTTGGTTTTTAAATTTTTGCTAAAAAAATTTCTTTGTGGGGGTGAAAAAGAAAGTTTCTTTTACTAAATTTAAAACTGCAAAAAAAACACTTAGAAAAACCCTTGGGACCCAAAAAAAACCAGTTTGTGCGGGGGAACAATGGTGTGTTTTTTTAAGCTATACAAAAAGGGAAAAAAAATTGAAATTTAAACCCTTCGTTGTGATTTTGTACAGGAAAAATGTTTTTTTTTTTGCGGTGAAAATAAAGGTTTCTTTTAGTCACCACAGCAGCAGAAAAAAGTTAAATTTAAAACCCCGGGATGAAAATTGGCCCCAAAAGAATTGGGAAAACAAAAACTACGGCTTTGTAGGTGTTAAAAATTTGGGTTTTTTACGCTATCAAAAAAGGGGAAAATTGTTTTTAAACCTTCGTTTGTAAATTTTGTTCGGAAATATGTTTTTTTTTGGCGGTAAAATTAAAACTTTTTCTTTTAGTCCCCTCGGGCGAAAAACGTTTTAATTTAAACCCCTGGATGAAAAATTGGAAAAAAGAATTTGAGAAACCCAAAAAATAAAGTGGTATTTGTTTTGAAAAAAACGTTTGTTTTTTAAATAAATACAACGGAACGGGCCCTTAGTCCCCTTGGATTTTCTTTGTGCTGTGAGCAGTTTGCTTTTTTTTTGTTATGCCTGCACGGGACACACACTGGACTTCAACCCCAAAACCCCCCAAAAAAATCAAAAATAGAACTTTTAAGAGAAGCAGTCTCGGGAGACAAGCTGAGACACCCCCCAAAAAATCGCTGTATAAAAATGAGTTCTTTAGTATCAGTTATCACAAACAGGCGGCAGCACCTTCCCTAATAAGTACAGTGAGAGCGGTTTGAGCTCCCAGCATCGCGCCCGGACTTATTAGTGCGTTGAAAGTCACAGAATCCCCCGGTCTCTGATTGGCTCATCCTGCCACAAAGTCATGCATGCTATGCCCTTCTTCCTCCCAGAGTTCCTTTTCCCCATGTAACGGCATGTGCTTTGCAGCCATTTTATCAATCAAAAGCACACTTCGTTCACGCGAAGTACCCCAAACTTTGACTTTGTTCCGAACCAAAGTTTTCCTGAAATTCTAAACGAATTCCACTTCGTTAGCATCAATTCTCCCATCTCTAGTAATATGGCCCCCAGTCTATATAATAATGTGGCCCTCAGTATAAATTATAATATTGTGGCCACAGTATATATAATAATAGTTAATGTGGCCCCCAGTATATATAATAATAATAATAATAATAATGGGGGCCCAGTGTATATAAAAACAGTTAATGTTGTCCCCAGTATATAATAACAGTTAATGTGGCCCCCAGTGTATATAATAATAGTTAATGTGGCACCCAGTGTACATAATAGTTAATGTGGCCCCCAGTGTATATAATAACAGTTAATATGGCCCCCAATGTATATAATAACAGTTAATATGGCCCCCAGTGTATATAATAATAGTTAATATGGCCCAATGTATATAATAACAGTTAATGTGGCCCCCAGTATATATTACAGTTAATATGGCCCCCAATGTATATAATAAAAGTTAATGTGGCTCCCAGTGTATATAATAATAGTTAATGTGTCCCCCAATGTATATAATAACAGTTAATTTGCCCCCCAGTGTTATATAATAACAGTTAATATGGCCCCCAATGTATATAATAACAGTTAATGTCGCCCCCAGTGTATATAATAACAGTTAATATGGCCCCCCAATGTATATAATAACAGTTAATGTGGCCTCCAGTGTATATAATAATAGTTAATGTGGCCCCCAGTGTATATAATAACAGTTAAAATGGTCCCCAGTATATATAATAGTTAATGTGGCCCCAGTGTATATAATAACAGTTAATGTGGCCCCCAGTATATATAACAGTTAATGTGGCCCCCAGTGTATATAATAACAGTTAATGTGGCCCCCAGTATATATAATAGTTAATGTGGATCTGGTCTTCAGCCTCTTCATAATCAAGGCTTTGGTCGCAGGGTGGATTTCTGGCATGTTGTCAGGGGACAAGTTGCAGTTCAAGTGACGGTCTGGGGTGCTGGAGTTAACTAATTAACTGATCAATTAGTCAGCACAGGTGAGGCTGTAAACTAGGATTGTTTGCATTATATGACAAAGCGACAAAAGTTTGTCTTGCTAAAATCTGACCTTTCTGTGTTCCTTAAATGATCAATATTTCAGCATTGAAGCAAATTTATTTTCGTTAAAAGAACCTCATTTGGGAGGGTTTCAGCTTTCATATGAGTCATTCCTAAAACCAATGGATGAATTTTAAGTCAGGTTATATGCTTTAGTTTCCACAACATGGATAAGTGACAGAACTTCTGTCAGAGACTGTATTGGATTGTAAGTAAATGGCAGCATACACATACACAACTGACCCAGAAGAGGTAGTGTGAGCCAGACTTATATAGGAAATCTGGACCTGGATCAGAACCACCCTCTGGGAAAGGGCTGCCTGGAGAAGTAGAGAGGAGGGAGAAGTCTAGGATATCCAGGCTAAACTTTTTCAACATAGAAAAATAAACTTTAATTAAAAGTCACAAAACAAAGATGGCTTTAAACTATAGAACATAAAAAAATTTGGTATCCCTGTAATTGTAAAAATACACTGAGAAAAAATTAAAGGTTATAACTCTCGGAATATGGCGATATAAAAACATAATACTTTGAAAAAGCATTTCTTTTGTGTAAAAGTAGTAAAACCTAAAAAAAAACAACTACCGTATATACTCGAGTATAAGCCGACCCAAGTATAAGCCGAGGCACCTACTTTTGCCACAAAAACCGGGAAAGCTTATTGACTCGAGTATAAGCCTAGGGTGAAAAATGCAGCAGCTACTGGTGAATTTTAAAAATAAAAATAGATACCAATAAAATTACATAGGCAGTTTAATGTCCCCCATAGGCAGATATAGGCTGGTATAAGCAGTTTAATGTCCCCCATAGGCAGATATAGGCTGGTATAGGCAGTTTAATGTCCCCCATAGGCAGATATAGGCCGCTATATGTCCCCCATAGGCAGGTTATAGGCAGGTATAGGTCCCCCTAGGCAGGTTATAGGCAGGTATAGGTCGTTATAGGCAGGTATAGGTCCCCCTAGGCAGGCTATAGGCATGGTATAGGTCACCCTAGGCAGGCTATAGGCATGGTAAAGGTCCCCTAGGCAGGTATAGGTCGTTATAGGCAGGTATAGGTCCCCCTAGGCAGGCTATAGGCAGGTATAGGCCACCTAGGCAGGCTATAGGCAGGTATAGGTCCTCCTATGCAGGCTATTGACAGGGTATAGGTCCTCCAGGTAGGCTATAGGCAGGTATTGGTCCTCTAGGTAGGCTATAGGCAGGTATAGGTCCTCTAGATAGGCTATAGGCAGGGTATAGGCAGGTATAGGTCCTATAGGTAGGCTGTAGGCAGGGTATAGGCAGGTATAGGTAGGCTGTAGGCAGGGTATAGGCAGGTATAGGTCATATAGGTAGGCTGTAGGCAGGGTATAGGCAGGTATAGGTCTCATAGGTAGGCTGTAGGCAGGGTATAGGTCCTATAGGTAGGCTGTAGGCAGGGTATAGGCAGGTATAGGTCCTATAGGTAGGCTGTAGGCAGGGTATAGGCAGGTATAGGTCCTATAGGTAGGCTGTAGGCAGGGTATAGTCAGGTATAGGTCCTATAGGTAGGCTGTAGGCAGGGTCAATAGGTAGGTCAGTATAGGTAGGCTGTAGGCAGGGTATAGCTAGGTAAGGTCCTATAGGTAGGCTGTAGACAGTCTATAGGCAGGTATAGGTCCTATAGGTAGGTTGTAGGCAGGGTATAGGCAGGTATAGGTTCTATAGGTAGGCTGTAGGCAGGGTAAAGGCAGGTATAGGTCCTATAGGTAGGCTGTAGGCAGGGTATAGGCAGATATAGGTCCTATACATAGGCTGTAGGCAGGGTATAGGCAGGTATAGGTCCTATAGGTAGGCTGTAGGAAGGTATAGACAGGTATAGGTCCTATAGGTAGGCTGTAGGCAGGGTATAGGCAGGTATAGGTCCTATAGGTAGGCTGTAGACAGGATATAGGCAGGTATAGGTCCTATAGGTAGGCTGAAGACAGGCTATAGGCAGGTATAGGTCCTCTAGGCAGGCTATAGGCAGAGTTTTAAAACAAACAAAAAACACTTACCTGGCTCCCCGCTGCTCCGTCTCCTCGCCGCTCCGCCTCGCACGCGCTCCTCGGTCTTCTCGGCACAGGCGGGTGATGTCATCAGGCCGCGCTCGCAGCGTGATGACACACGCTGCCTGTGCCAGAAACTCCGGAAGGCCGCGAGTTTGCGGCCGCCCGGAGTCCACTGCGGAGCAGGGAGCGCTCGTTCTCTGCGCCGCAGTGCTATCTCTTCACCTGTGTGCGCTCTGGAGGAGTCGCACACAGGGGAGGAGATCGCTGACAGCGCCTGGGCCATCGCAGCGCCCGGAGGCTGTCAGCTGTACTCGGCCCTCAGTTATATGCGCCACAGGAGGAGTCGCAAATAACTGAAGCGTCCCTGTCGGTGCACGGGCCATCGCAGCGCCGAGCGCCGACAGTGACTCGAGTATAAGCCGAGGGAGGATTTTTAAGCACATTTTTTGTGCTGAAAAACTCGGCTTATACTCGAGTATATACGGTATTTAAATTTGGTAAGATAACGTCGCTTATATTGCATGGAAAAAAAATGAAACTCAAAAATAATGGCAGAATTGCTGGGAGTTTTTTCACAGCCCACTGCTAAAAAAAAATGGGGAAACACCTATGGGCCCAAAATGCACACTACAACCCTTAGATGGATTCCCTAAGGGATGATGATTTCTGAAAAGGGTGACTTCTGGAAGGTTTCACCAATTTTGGTACTCCATGGGCTTTGCAAATGCGACATGAAACCCATTAAAATCTGAGAACCAAACTAAGTAGCTCTCCTTCCCTTGTAGACTTTACCATGTGCCCATAAAATGGTTTACACCCACATTTGAGGCATTACCATACTTAGAAGAAGTTGCACAATACATTTTGAGGTGCTTCTTCTCCAAGGATTTATCGTGAAAATAAGAACAATTTGAGCTTAAACTTTATATCATTAGGAAAAAATGTAATTTGTTTATTTTCACTGCACAACACTAAACAAATCTCTGAAACACCCTTGTGGTCAATGTACTCACTACACCCCTAGAAATATTCTTTGAGCACTGTAGATTTTTTTTTTTTTTTTTTATGGGTCATTTAGACGCCATTGCTATGTTCAGCATGGCGTCTAAGGGGTTAAACTGTTACCAGCGGGTGTCAGCTGCAAAAAGCAGCTGACACCCGCCGACCATGTAGCGGGATCGTGCCACGATCACGCTGCAAAACCTTTTACCACCATGTACAATGAAGGAAATAATTATTTGCTGATTTTGTAAGTTTGCCCACTGACAAAGACATGAACTGTTTATAATTTTAAGGGTACATGAACTGTTTATAATTTTAAGGGTAGGTTAATTTTAACATTGAGGGATAGAATATCAAAGATAAAATCCAGAAAATCACATTATATAAATTTATTTGCATTTTGCAGTGAGAAATAAGTATTTGATTCCTCTGGCAAGCAAGACTAAATACTTGGTGGCAAAACCCTTGTTGGCAAGCACAGCAGTCAGACTTTTTTTGTACTCCTTTTTGCAGATCAGTTCTAAATCATTAAGATTTTGAGGCTGTTGCTTGGCAACTCGGAGCTTCAACTCTCTCCATAGGTTTTCTATGGGATTAAGGTCTGGAGACTGGTTAGGCCACTCCATGACCTTAATTTGCTTCTTTTTTGAGAAACTCCTTTGTTGCCTTGGCTGTATGTTTTGGGTCATTGTCTTGCTGGAAGACCCAGTCATGACCCATTTTTGATGTCCTAGTAGAGGGAAGGAGGTTGTCACTCAGGATTTTTTTTATGGTACATGACTCTATCCATTCATCCATTGATGTGGTGAAGTAGTCTTATGCCCTTGGCAGAGAAACACCCCCCAAAACATTGGCAGTGGAGACGGTGTTCTTTAGGTCAAAGGCAGCATTTCTCTTCCTTCAATCGCGGCAAGTTGGGTTAATGCCAAAGAGCTAAATTTTTATCTCATCTGACCACAGCACCTTCTTCCAACCACAAACAGAATCATCCAGATGTTTATTGCCAAACTGCAAATGGGCCTGCACATGTGCCTTGAGCAGGGGGAACTTGTGGGCACTGCAGAATTTTAAACCATGACGGTTTAATGTGTTACCAATGGTTTTCTTGGTGACGGTGGTCCCAGCAGCCTTGAGATTATTATCATTAACAAGTTTCCCCGTGTAGTTATAGGCTGATCTCTCACCTTCCTCATGATCAAGGATACCACACAAGGTGTGATTTTGCATGGTGTCCAAGTCGATTGTTTTGTAGCCAATTCCAGCTTTGTGCAGGTCTATGGTCTTGTTCTTGACATCCTTAGAAAGCTCCTTGGTCTTTCCCATTTTGTAAATCCTGACTGATTTTTTTTTATAAAGGTGGCTATTTAAGACAGCTGTCTTTAATGCAGATAACAAGTTGATTAGGAGTGTCTAACTGGTCTGTAGGAGCCAGAACTCTTAATGGTTGGTAGGGGATCAAATATTTATATAATTTATACAATGCGATTTTCTAGATTTTATATTCTATCTCTAAATGTTAAAATGAACCTACCCTTAAAATGATAGACTATTCATATCTTTGTCAGTGGACAAACTTACAAAATCAACAAGGGATCAAATAATTACTTCCTTCACTGTACCAGTACATCCAGATGTGGTAAAGAGTTAATGGTCCCAGTATGAGGCTAGGCTATATGATCACTTGATCTGTTTTTACAATACATAACAATACATTTCTGTATTTCTGTATATTTTTATTTACATGTGAAAGGCAGCCTATTACATTCTTTTAGGCTTCTCAATATGGCAGACCTGGAGGCCAGTATTTTGCCTTTGATGACTGTGGCAACTACGATGACCCCATAAACATATTGCTGGTGTGCACATGGGTGATAGGGGAACACAATTTCTTTGTTAACCACTTACATGCTAAGAACACTATGGACCATGGTTTCTAGAGAGTCTGGGGCTGGGACATGAGCTAACTCTATTCCTGGCAACTACAGAAGGAGCATGGCTGTACATTACGGCCAAGTCCTGCCACAAATGGTGCAGGCACAACCTCTGTGTCTGCACCATCCAAACACCATACAGGTATGGCAACCAGGAGACTTGCCAACTTTCTACCCAGGGTCCGTAAGAAAGTCTGCAGAGTACTAAGCAAAAATTGGTGCTGCCATGTTCCAGACTACATGAAAGAATATGCTGTGTCCATTATCTCTGAGGACTGGTCATATTCATAAAACAATTTGATGAGCCGAAGCTAGTAAAGAAATCAAATGTGTAAAACTGCTTGAATCTAGTCTACTGAAAAATGTGCAGTTAGAGGTTGTGCTACAGTTTACCTTTTAAAAAATAAACAGACCCATTTTGTGACATCTAATGGGCTGTGCAAAAACTGAAAAGGATAAAAATGTTCATAAGGATAATGCTTTGCCATGACTGCATATTTTGTTCAGAACCAGAGGTTCTGAATAATTTTACTATGGTGCTGAGACAGGAATATTGCTTGGTGTTGCTAAATCCATTTTCTCCTCTTTTTATGAAAGAACTCTTCACATGTAGCTTTGATATATTTATTATTAATGTACTTATGTCCTCATCTAAGACAGTCATTTGTATTTATGATAATTTCATGTATAACATACACACCTGCTAATAGCCTCAAAATAACTACACGATCTCTGCTTCTGGATAAAATTCCAGGGCCAGTGCACAGGTCTCTTAGGCTCCCTGGGTTCTGTATTGTGTTAATAAAAGTCAGATTTCCTACAGCAGAGACGGCCAAGCATTCCTTCATACTATATGATCAGCAAAAGCAGTAAAAATAGAAATAGCAGAGTGGAAGAATACAGAAGAGAACTGAGAAGGTTATAAAAAAAAGTTAGAAGTAAAAGGAGCAGAGATAATGTACAAATTAATGAAACACATTGTCATTTATCAAACATCTAAAAGGGTTAAATGTAAAATCCACGTAAATTCCTAAAATCGAGTTTTAACTAATACCTAGCTCTTTGTACCTGATTTCTGAGCCAAGTTTTTAAAGACAGTGTCTTATAAGACTCAACACTTTTTATTTTAAAACGCCGTGGCTGTCAGGATGCTCATTTGAATGCGCTGGTCCCGCTCCTGATGGTTCCAGTAAATAGCGATGTTTGGTAGAGAAGAAATCTTACAAAGTTATTTCAATAGCTACTGACAAGTGCCGTATGTAAAGTGCACTGACACAGTTGCCAGAAAATGTAAGGGAGTTACCTAGATTTGTTCATTGACTACTAATACAATTTGGTCAGATTGTTATTTAAAGGGAACCATTTAGCTGTTTTATGCTGCCTGAACCATGAGTTTGAGATAGAACTAGACAGGTAGTAAAGGGTGCCAACACAGGGAAAAGAGTAATGAGCTGCTTCTACCCATCCAGTTCAGCTTATGGGACTCTCCCTACATTTCATTCACAATTCTTCCTGTCAAATCTGATGGGGTCATGAACAGGAGCTTCCAACAATGGTGTAAACACAACCTAAATCCAGGGACTCAGAAGTGACATCCTCTCTTATTTGTAGTCATTCACTTTTCCTTTTCTGACTGTGACTGCTATAGTGACTTCTTCCATCCGAAACTTGTTTTTGCAGAATTTTCTGCTTCGACATTTCTGGCGCTTGTCTGTTCCATCACCCCTGCCAACACACACATAGAACAACTTCCCATCTATAGACATTAATATTGCCTCAGTCGGTAATAATGGACCCTCTGTACGCTGTACACTCCCTATAGGCCCCACTCATAAAATTGTGACTGCCTGCACATACTGATATTGTTACATTTAGGACCCTATATGTGAAAACTTTCTAGGTCTAAGACTTTTTTTGGTGCCCATAGCAACCAATCACAGCTCCCCTTTCATTTCAGAGCACTATATAAAATGAGAGGCGAGTTCTGATTGGTTGCTATGGGCAACAAAGAAAGTCTTAGACCTAGACAGTTTTCATAACATGTCCCTCTTAGGCTATGTCTACACTGCAGTGGACAAACAACGACCTGAAAATGAATTCCTAAAAACATTCATGAAACCGAGTTTTCTATCCACCAAAAAAGCCACGAAAAAATGGGGCAGTTTTGTGCCGCGATTTGCGTCTTTTGGCACGTTTTTTACACGCTTTTATTGCTTGTCTTTAAGCCTGTTTTTCAGTGTATGCATAAATTAAGCCATTGGATGTAGCTCCACCCTACAAAAGGGGATATAAAGCACATCATTGCATGTATATGTTATCTTGTAGTCGTTTTACGAATTTTGCCACTAATAAAGTTATCACGCGTTTGTCACCAAAAATACGTTTATTTTTACGGATTTTGGCCCTTAAATACGTTTTTTATGGATTTTGGCGCTAAAATACGTTTTTTTTACGGATTTTGGTGCTAACACACTTATTTCTCAAAAGAAAATCTGTCTTTAAGTATTTTAGCGGCAAAATCCATAAAAATCCATAAAAAATCAGGCTTTATTACCAAAATCCGTAAAAAAAAGAACTTTAGTGCCAAAATCCAGAAAAATGATGCTACAGCACTAAAATCCATTAAAAAAAACCTATTTTAGCGCAAAAACCCATAAAAAATGTATTTTTAGCGGCAAAATGCTAGGTAACTTTATTAGCGCCAAAATATGTTAAGAAAAGGATTTTAGCGCCAAAATCTGTAATAAAAAAAAAAAAACGGATTCTGGCGCCAAAATCCATAAAAAAATTTATTTTTAACGTCAGAAGCAAAATACTGTAACTTTATTAGCGCCAAGATATGTTAAGCAAAGATTTTAGTGCCAACATCAGTAAAAAAAACTTATTTTTAGCACCAGAAGCGAGATAACTTTATTAGTGTGAGGGTTAAGAGGTTTGAACTAACACTGCAAAGCCTTTAAAATTGGAAATCCCAAGTTTTTCCCCTTTAAAAAAAAACTTCTCAGCAAAAGTGGAATCTTTTTGTCAAAAATTTGATACAGCAAAATTTATGAAGCACTTAAGATGACCGCGGCCCCGGAGGGAACATCCTGTTATAATTTCCCTTTTCTAAAGAAAAGATCAAGTTTCGTTTTACTGGAAATTAACTGAGTTTCGGGGCTAAATTTTGGGCAAATCCCAAGTTTTACTCGGGAAGGCCCCAACTTAAACCCCCCCCCCAAAGAAATTATTTAAACCGGGGAAAATTGGGTTTTGTTTTACGGGGATAATAATAAATTTTTTTTTTTTTTTTTTTTTTTTTTTTTTTTTTTTTTTTTTTTTAAAACCAAACTTGTGTCTGACTCAGTTTTCTATCGGCGATTGGGTTTTCCCATGTTTCGTGATTTGGAGTCCCGGGGAAAAACTGGTTGAGGGGCTTTGTCGGAAAAACCGACCCCCCCCCACGTGGGCCCAACGGGGGGCGGGGCCCTTTAGGCGGATCCAGGACCCCCGAGGACCCGAACACTCCCCGGGGGCCCACTCGGGGCCCGGGATACCCAAATTGAGGACTGAAAGCCTCTAAGGTCCGGTAATTTGATACTTTTATGTGTATTTGACTGCCTTTGGCCTTTTGATGTCCCCCCGGTTTTTTGATTGTTTTGTGGCGTCTGGTCCGGAGTGGTCATAACAAATTTGACTCGAAAAATATTAAAAAAGGGGGAATCCGGCCCGGCCACGCCCAAATTTTTTTCACTGTAAATCCCGGGTAGTCTGGTTTGTCACTGTTTCTAGTCAAAAACCCCCTTTTTGCCCGGAAATGGTTGGTAAAAATAGAAAGAACCTGGGACAATCATTAAGGTTTTTAAATAGTTAATGAAAGGGGAAAGTCCCCGGGAAATTTTTTTTAGGACAAGATTTGGATATTGATAGAATATTAAAGTGGGCCAGGAGGGTTAATCCACTGGGGGATTTTTCCCGGGATATATTGACAAAGCCCGGGAGGTTTCGGCCCCCACATTGTGGCAACCAAGGGTGGGAAATATTTTTTTGTTAGGTTTGGGACTTTTATTATTTTGATATTTACCCTTGTTTTGGAGACCGGGACCCGGGGGCCCGGGCCGGGGGCCCAAAGGCGGTGAAGCCCTTTGTCGGGGTTTGGGGGGACCCCCCCAAATTTACAAACATCAAAATGTTTAGTTTTTTTCGGAGAGAGCAAAAATTTCCCTAAAAGGGGCAAAAGCCCCTTGGCGGGGAAAATTTTGGGTGTGTAGAAAAAAGGGGAAAAAGTATTTACAAATGCACAAAAAAAAAAATTGTATAAGATGGGGGGGATTCCCAAAAAAGGGGAAATGCAACCATTAAATGGCAAAGGTAGTGGAGAATCAAAAGAGGGAAGTTTATTGCCCAAAGGTTGGTTGGAATGGCACGGGCCCAACCCCCGGTGGAAAAAAAAGGGAAAAAAGGAAGGTTTTGGGGAAATAGAAGGTCAGTAAAGTGAAAAAACGAAGAAAAAATTTTGTATGGTTTAAGAAAGGTGATTTTAAAATGCAATAATCTGTGTAAAAAAGGCCTCCGCCCCGGGCCGGCCCTTAATGGCGGAAAAGGGGGGCCCTTTGGGGTTTGGACATGCGGTGTATGGGGAAATCAAAATCCTGAGGGGGCCAAAAAAATTGCAGGGGGTTGCGGGGCCCCAAGGAAACCGCCCTTGAGGGCTAGCCCAGAACCCCCCCTAGCCCCCCCTTTTTGAAATCCCCTGGTTCCCTCCCAGGGCCAGTACTTTCGGGCCCTTTCCTGGCTGAAATTTTTCCCCCCCCCAAAGGCCCTGGGGCCCGTCCCCCAACTCCACCCACCCGGGCCCCCCCCCTGTCCCAAAGTGTTGATTTTTGGGAGGTGCTGAAGGCACAAAAGACCTCCCCCTCGGGCGCCCTAAGCCCCCCCCTAAACCCCGAAAACCTCTGAGGGAAAAATTGGATGACTCTTTGTGCCGTGGTTCCTTTCCACGTTCGGTAAAGGGGGTTGAGGAATAGGTTTTGGCCCCTGGGAACCCTTGTACACTTCCCCGGGGGGCGGGATTAAAATCCGGAGAAAGGGGACCCCAAGCTAAAGTTTGTATTTTGTCAACCCCAAAGGGGGTTAAGGTATTTTTCCCTCTTTTTGGGGACACAGGGTATCCCCCCCCAAATAGAGTTGGGGGCCTTATTTTAACCCCAAAATACCCCAATTGTCACTCGGGGGGGTTTGGCGCAGTTATCAGGGAGAAACCCGGCCCCGGGCCAGTCAACGGGAGTGTGAGGGATACCTTCACAATAAGGGCAGGGTGGAAACCGGCAGCCATTCTCTCGATTTGAAGGAGACCTTCCCTGAATGTATTTATTTTCATGCTGTAGGTCCCAATTATAGTGGCAAGGATGATGAAAAGGAAACAACCCAGTTACGTTTTGCCGTTGCAATGCTTTGCCCTTGGTTAATAAATAGATGAAACACAAGGGCCCAAACCCGGGGCCCCTATTTCCCCCCACTTATTTTCCTCTGGTCTTTATAATTTCCTTTAAATAATAATTAGAGTTCATTTACATGCATGTTTGGATTTTATTCCCCAAATCAGGGGAAATTTCAATTAGATGAAGTAAAGGGTATTTTTTCCTCCCCCGGGACACACAGCCAGGGTTAAAGTAAAAGGGGAAGGCCTTTGAAATTTTTCCCGAAAAAAAAAACCCAAACACAAGGGAAACCCCCCCCCCCAGTAGTACCCAAAACCCTGGGCAGGCTTTCCCGGGGACTCAAAACAGGCCCCGCCGCCCCGCTGTATGTTTCAATTTTACTCCTAAACAGATAGATTTTCCTGTCCAGTTTAAAATTTCCAGCCCCATGAAATTCCCCATGCAATTTTTGAGAAAATTGTCACAAACCAGACAAATTTATGGTGCTAATTGGAAAGATTTAGAGACCCTGGTGCTTGTCAGAACTTCTGATGACTACCTCCCCACAATCCAGAAATATCTGAACCCTTCTGGACTTGATTAATTTTTTTTTTAGGGCGGATTAGCCCTTTTCGGGCCAGCTCAAAATCTGGGCACAAACCTGCCTAAGTGACCAAGCCACCACGCTGCAGGATGTACAGCAGGAACCTGGAGAGGCAGTAGATGTTTTTGCCGCAAGGCTAAGCCAACAGTATGAGGATTTTAGGTTTCCACTCATAACAAGATTTCCCAATTTTCCTTTCCAAATGAAGCCCCCATAGATGGCTTTTGAAGATGACCCCCAAAGTCCCAGTCCTGCGTACAAGACCAAAAGCTCTATGGGGGCAAATACAAAGAAGCCCCGGCAGTGGGAAAAGGGGTTCCAAAAGGTGGTCAAACAGGACAAGAAAAAGAAAGGGGAAAGAAAAAATGCCCAAAAACCCGTAATGGTTGAGTTTGCCCAAGCTTTTAAAACTGTCAGGGGTGGGGGTTTCCCCCACCGCCCGCCTAAGATGCAAAGGGCCCCCCAGAAAAAACCTGTTTTGTTGGAGGTGAAAAAAGGGCCGGGCCCTTTTTAAGAGAAAATGCCGAGTCCCCTTCCGGCCCCAGCCTCACCTCAAAAACACAGAACATCCCTTTCCCAAAGGGGGGGGCCCCAGAGGGAGGGGTTTCCCCAAAGAGGTTTTGGCCAGCTGGTGGGCCCCCCCATGAGCAGTGGGAAATCGAGAGGCCCCTTTGGGGAGTGACTATACCCCATCGCAGGTCACCCCACTGATTTTCTGGTGGCAAATGGGGGCGGCCCCCCCTCTGTAATAGCAGCAAAAACCTACCCCCTGAGGTCCTTCTCCTCTGATGTCCTAAATTGTATTGGGGTTGGGGGTCGCAAAACATTTAAATTTACCCCTCACCCTGCCAATTAATGCTGGTCCCTTTTTTTTTTTCCCACTTGACGAACCTTTTTCCCTTTTTTTTCTGACACTTGCCCAGTTTAACTTGTTGGGAGCAGACCCACCCAACTGATGGGGGCCCCAAAATACGTTTTCCCCCAGAAGGGATGGAACTTAATCTACAGGAACCCGGGAAACGGAAGAAGGGGAATTTTCTTTTCCCATGTGCAAATTTAGGGCCCTTCCCCTCCTGAAGATGGGACTTTAAACCCAAGCCTTCTCTATTTTTTTGGGTTCATCTGCATTTTCCAACCTCCCACCAAAGGGCTTTGGTACAGGGACCGGTTTATGTCGGCCTCCTTTCCCGTTCCAAGTGCCCTGTTTTACCTGAAGGGGTTCCCCCCTTCCCTAGACTCCCCAGTAACCCCTCAAATTGGTCAAGAAGTGGGCTGAAGGCCCAAATAAAGTCTCTTTTGAACCAGGGGGACTAAATTTTTCCTGCATTTTCTCCCTGCAAAACCCCCTTTTCCTGTGAAGAAGAAGTCCAAGGGAAAGGGGGAACCACGAGATATCGATTGGGGCAAAAAACTCCCAGCTGTTAATGCACCCCCTATCCTGGAAAACCCCCATGGTTCCCAACCCAACACTCTTCTTTCCCCGAAAGCCCCCCTCAGCTTCCTGCTTCACGTTATTTATCTGGGTAATGCGTTCTTCAGGGGCCCCCCTTCCCTGAAGGGTGTCAGTACTTGTTTGCTTTTTCCTTTCAGGGGTCCCAATTCAAAACCTACACCCCAAAAGGGGGCCCGAAAAAGTCCAAATCGTTTAAATCAGGGGTTTAAAAGGGTTTCTCTGCACCATGGTAGCTGGGAAACCCCGAAAATGACATCGTTCCCGTATGTTGACGACCCTTTTCCTTGGAGGGAACCCCGGGAAAATTTTTGGGGGAAAAAGTCCCTCTCCCTGTGCAAAAACCTGGCTTCCCTCAAAAGCAAAGGTCTCAAAGGATAAGCTTCAATGGTGTCAAACAAGAGTTGTGTTTCTGGGCCACTGCATATCCCAGGGCACTAGACACCTCACAGATGAACGTATCCAAGCTATCGCATCTTTACCCTACCCAGAGAACTCCAGACAACTGCAAAGTTTCTTGGGCCTCATTACTTATTGCCGCCAGTGGATACCAGATGCTTCCAGAAATATGCAACCTCTGTATGACTGCCTGAAAACAGGAGGACCTGGCTTCTATCAAGCTCCCAATCCTTATGTCTATGAACAGCAAAGGGACTGCTTCCATGCCCTACAGGCCGCAGTGTCTACGGCAACCTGCTCTGGGTTACCAGACTACAATCAACCCCGTCAATCTATTGTGTCTCTGAAACAGAGGGACATGCCTCTGGAGTCCCCTCACCCAGGCACATGGGGGCAGCCATCGCCCCCTAGGAGTTACTATTCTGCTCGATTGGACCCAGTGGCCAGAACCGCCCCCGCCTGCCTCAAGGCTGTCCATGCAGCGCAGCACAGATTCTCTTAGACAAGACTGCGGACATAGTCCTGGGACATGATGTGATCATCCAAGCACCCCATGATCTGGCTGCAGTGCTACAACAGACCCTCCCAACGCACATGACTCATCAACGCCACCTGCGCTTGCAGTGTTCACTCCTGTTACCATCCAACATTTCCTTCAAACGCTGTACAGTTCTGAATCCAGCCACTCTCCTTCCACTACACAGGGGGGGAGAGATAGAGGAAGTGGAATACAATCCGGATGATGATCATCATGACTGTCAAACGCCTTACAGACCAAACCCCCGCAGGCCCCATTACAGTGGTGACCCCCCCCCCACCCCCCCCCCCCCCCCCGTGGAGATCCCCCATGCAAGATCTTACTCTTGACTGATGATCAAGATATGCTACTGAAGACGGGACTTTGCATACAGGATTTGCAATAACCACAGAGATGAAATCCTATTCGGCAGAAAGAAATGCCCCCGCACATCTTCAGATCAAGTTGCTGAACTATAAGCTCTCGGATGGAAGCTGCAAATTGCTGAAAGGAAAACACGGTCAATATATGGACTGATCAAGATATTGGCTCTATGCGTAGCACATGTTTTGGGCTCATTTGGAAAAGTCGAGGATTCATCACGGCAGCAGGGAAGCTCGCCGATTAAACATGCAGTACAAATCAAATCCTTGATGGCTGCACTTGAATGCCCACAAAAGGTAGCCGTCTTAAAGGTTAAAGCCATGAAAAGTAAGACAAACAGACCCGGGAAACCAGACAAGCGGACCAAGCCGCAAAAGCAGCAGCTCTTGGTGTAGTGTCAATCCAAGTGGGCTCGGATCCGAACCCATTATGGTAACCACCAGAGCGCAGAGGAAGGAATTCATTATCAACGAAATGATAATCCAGCCTCTGATTGGAAGCCGGCTGGCCCCTCAAGAAAGAATATCAGGCAGAACAACATCTGGCAACTGCAAGGAGAAACCACAGTGGAAGAAAGGATGGAGCAACTCTCGAAGAGGTACATTTGGAAGTGCAAAGGCCTAGTCTGGTTTACCTAGACGAATGTATCCTGCCATTGCAGTCTGGGCCCATGGTGCTTACTCATAGTGGAAAGAATCAGGCACTCAGCATATGTGCAGAGATGTACCATGCTCAGGACATCAGTTCCATGATGCAGCCTACTATCAAGCATGCACCATCTGACACACCTGCAAACCCTTCCAACTGCTCTAGTACCTATGCAGCACCTGGCAAATACCCGAATACCCTTTCCAAAGGATTCAAGTGGACCACATCCAGATGCCTAAGAGTGGAAGTATGAATATTTCTGGTTGCAGTAGACATTGTTTTCGGATGTCCAGAAGCCCTACACAGTGACCAACATGACCTCCAAAGTAACGGCAAAAAAGTTGATTACTGAAATAGCTTGTCGCTTCGGAATTCCCTCGGTGATAGAGTCGGATCAGGGGCCCAGCATGCTCTCCTCGGTTTACGAGAACTTTGGAACATGTTGGGGGTAGATCTGGCGCTGAGCACACGCCGTCACCACCCTAAAGCACAGGAAGGTAGAAAGAATGAATGGAACTCTCCCAAGAATAAGTTGTTAAGATGATCTGCTAAGTCCCCCCTTGCCCTGCCAGACAATTATCCCAATTGTTCTGTACCAGGTAGGCTCACCCCACAAAGCAAAAACATGGCCTAACCCCATTTGAGATACTGTGGAATGCCTCCTTTGTGTTTGAAGTCAGAGGGAGCAAGAGCTGGGGAAATAGTGATCGGACCCCCCCTCCGTACAATTTGTGATTGAATTGTCCAAAGAGTGACTAATTTGCATGCTGCAGTCTCTGACTTGTCTTCCAGATCTACAGGAGAAACGGTGCCATGATTTCTAACCAGGAGACCGAGTGTACATTAAAGGAGGCATATAAGGAGGAATTGCTGGAGCCCAGATTTGAAGGCCCATTTACTGTTATCCTGATTACCCCCACAGGCAGTGAAATATTGGAGGAAAGCCCACGTGGATTCATGCTTCTCTTGTATAAAGGGACCCAGTGACAAACATGATTGTGGCATATCCTTTTTTTTGTTTTACCTATAGCAAATGCATGTAATGAACCACTTTGGCTGGACACCACCCAAAAGGTGCCAACCTTTTCATCTTGATTTTTCGTGCATTGTTTCTAAGGACCTACTCGTTTTTTTGTCTGTTGGTGGGACGATACGTCCATCGAGGTCTTCAATCGGACCAATTCTATTTGGTGTGTGTCCAGTCCTGGAATTTGGAAAAAAACAAAATTGGTATCGATTGTCTGATGTGGGGTGGAAACACGGTGAGGAACTGGGGATATAAACAAGGAGGCCCCATAGATTCGTAAGGTGACGAAGGAAGATCCTTGTTAGTGCGGATGACATTGTCATGGGGCCCCGCACTCAACAATGGGGTAACGGTTGTGTTTTTAGGAGATGTTTTCTTCTTTTTTGAAATATGAAAGTACCTCGACAGCAGATATTGGGTAAATATGTCTTAGGGGCATATACTTAATTTTATAAATCAAGTTAGGACTTTATTGAATTGAAACAATTATCAAGAACAGGAACACCAAGGCCACAACCCATCATAGCCCCAAATGGAAAGTCCAATACTCAGAAAGCTGTAGACAGGAATAGTCCCAATCACGTATATACAGTGGGAGATCGTATTTTTATATCGAAATTCAAGTTTCCCCTCGAAAAAATTTGTGGCGAGGAATGGGGTTAAAATACACGGTAAGGGCCATAATTTAACAGTTGGGGTTTGGCCTGTGCAGGAGCCAACCCCCACTTGGAAACGCAACCCATTACCACCAAGTCACAGCAGACAATGCCAGAATTTGGTTTTGTTATTAGTTTATTGAATAGCAAAATGTTTCTGGATGTGAGAAAACCTAATCCTTACCCCTAAGTGAAGCCCCCTGGAGAAGTGTTGGTAGCCCCTGGAAACTACACTTGTTTCTCTCCCAATTCCACGGATGAGGGCGCATCTTTGGGGGTCTTCTCAGTTGGATTCTGCCGGGTTAACCTAACTAGTGGAAATCTGATGAATCTCACTGGAACCCTCCTGATGTCTTATGGTGTGTGGGGATGGGAAAATGAGAAGTAGGTTGCCAGATACCTGGAAGGGTCAGTGTACAATTAACCCAAGCTTTCCATGCCCTTCAAAGCTTATCGTGGATAGCGGCCATCACCTTGAGGTAACCCAAGCAGGGAGAGACGGTGCAGACTATCCATATTATTCCAGGGATAGAATCTCAATGTGTATTATAGATGCGATTGGAGTGCCTAGGGGGAGTCCATGACCAGTTCAAAGGCAGGATCAGATTGCTGCAGGGCTTCGCTTACCTTATTCCCCAAGTGCAAAACAATAAGAATGATGGGACTGGATTAATTTTATTTACTATAATCAGCAGAGGTTTGTTAATTACAGCTGAGATGGGATTTAAGGGGTCTATAAGAGCTAGGCCCCATACAGTATGACTTTACAGAACCGTTTAGCCATTGACATGGTGCTAGCTGAGAAAGGAGGAGTTTGCGAGATGAGAAGAGTGTTGTACCTATATACCCGACAACACTGGAGTGAATGGCAAAATTACCATCGCTCTAGGTCAAAGTAAAGAAACTTGTCAAGAACTTAAGGTGAACTCAGGAGTGGATACCTTCTTGGGCCTCCTGGTGACTGATTGGACTGGAGGCTGGAAAACAAACTGGTTACAGCAAATAGGGGTAATATACTGGTCATATACGTGGTGTTGCTGTTTGTGCTGTGTGTTGCGGTGCCCCTCTACAAAAAACTTTTGGCCAGGATAGCTGCGGGAGGAACCACTCAGGAGCTTTCCTTATGCATGAAACAGGAGCCTCTGATGTGTTGGGATGTAGGTGTATTGTTACATCCCCTCCTACCAAGACCCCCCATAGTACGAACCAAGCGTCAAACTCTCTGATTTTAAGGGACAGATCAAGAGAAAACCTCACACTGTTTAGGTGGTCGACTGGAAGTTGCGTGTGGAATTCACCCACTTGGGGGGTTTCATCACGAGCATTCTGATGAAATCCAATCCCCTCTCCCCAGGTGTGAGAGTTACCAAAGGTACAGGACCATCCTAGACCCAGTGCAGGTGGCAGGGACAGAGGAGAAAATCTTGGTCTTTAGGGGGGATTGTGAGGGTTAAGAGGTTTGAACTAACACTGCAAATCACCTTAATTGTGAAATCCCAAGCTTTTCTCTTACAAGGACATATCAGCTCAAAGTGGAATCTATTTTTTCAAGATGATACAAGCAACAATATGACAGCAACTTAAGATGACGCGGGCCCCGTGTAACATCTGTTATAAGTTCCCTTTTCTGAAGAAAAGACTAAAGTTTCTTTTCGGGAAAATTTAAATGAGTTTGGCTGATGCAATCCCAGAGATTTTTACTCAGGGGCAACGTGGACCAAGAAATCTACCAAACCCCAAAATATGGACATACGTCTTTTCCCTCGCCCCCACGATCAAAAAAATTTTTGGTAAGCATTGTATTGTGGTAGAAATTATTTGGAAAACTTTAATGAATTTGAACCAGAACTCTGTGTCTGACTCATTTCTATCGGCCATTCGTTTCCCCTGATCGGATTTGGAGTACCGGGGAAAAAACTGTTGAGAGCACTGTGGGCAAACGCCCCCCGACACAATTATCCCCATTTTTTTGATAAAAAACAAAGGGAGCCCCGGGATTGGAAAAGGATCTCCCTTTATCACTGTTGGGGGATTCCCTTGTAAAAATGACCCCTTTCCCCACTACTGTACCCCCTCCAGCCAATACCCATTTTTGGCATACGGTTTAAACATTTAAAAAGTGGCCCTTTTTTTTTGGAAAGGAAAAACCCAAAGAATAGCCCCTTGCAAAATACATTCAAACAAATATGGGTGGAAAAACCCCCAAATTTTTAAAAGTTAAATAAGCCTGCCAGCCAGCATATCCTAGACGGATCCACAAAACTAATTTTATTAAGATTGGGTGCGGAGGAAAAATTTGGGCAGGTGAAAAACTAATGCTTTTGCACACACGACAAGCTCATACCACAAAAAGGGCAAAACATCAATCCTCAAAAGAGTTTTCCAAGCTACCTGGAGGGAACTGAGAAAAGGTTTGGGTTGACCTACCAAATTTCCAATATCTAAATTTGGGAACATTTAGCTCCCACAGTAAAAATCACAAAAAGGTTTGACAAAAGGGGTAGATGGAGGATATTGTCAGTAACCCAATTTTTCCCCCCAACAAGGGAAAAGATTTTAAGACTTTCGGGCGTGAAAGGGGAATTTTGGTCTCCACTCACGGGGTTTTTTGCAGTATCTACAAATAGATCTTTCTGTACTTCTAGGTTTTGAGACGCATGAAAGGAAAGGGGTAGGAATAATTTGATAATCCAAAGGAATGGGTCACGAGGAAATCTATGCTAAAATTTATACACCATTCTGAGAGATAAGTATTCAAAAGTTTTCCGGGAGGGGTTTAAAAATGGAGCAAATGATTAGGGAGGGAGAATAAAACTGAAATTTTAGGGGTTTGAAATTTTAATACACAAGCGTATTATTAGCAAAACATGGAGGGAAACTTATTTTAAAAATGGGCATGCTGTTTTTTCTGCTTTTGATACCCCTCCAACACCGGTTTCCCAGACAAATGACGTTTCCCCAAAATGTGCTAGGCTAAAACCAATTTTACCATGGTCTATGGACAGCCCTCAGGAAAAATGCATTCTGGGTTGAAATTAGGAACCTTTGTATATTTGGGGAATTAAAATTTCCTGTCCCCCCCACTTCTGTTTCTATGCATGGACAGGAGAGTTGTAAGTGATTCGGGAGTAAAAGGCCCAAAATAATAATACAATAATACATATTATTCTCTTGGTGAAAAGCGAGTCTGCTGACTAAAGGGTTTAGACCCTACAGTCCCCCACAAATAGGAATAAATGAAATATATGCCATTGCTCCCAAAATGACACAGAACGACACAAGGAGGGATTCCAAAAAAATTTCTCAGGGAATGGAGGTATTCCTAGCATATTCTACTACGCGCGAAATGAAAAACTTATAGGGATTTTCAGTTCCCAATGGTTTTTAATAGAAACTCAGGAGGACTCGGATAACCCGAACCCCTGATTTCCCCTTTGAACCCAAATTTAGGTGCTAATAACTATTTTTTCGAGTAAAGCCCCCCCAGGTGCACCCCATGCAAATATAACGGGTTTAAAACTCACAAGACATAGAATTCTGGCGGTTTTTTGTTTATTTTTTTTTTTTAATGAATTGTGATCTTTTCACAATAAATTGACTATTTAACACAGAATTTTAAAGCGACAGACTTACATAGAAAGGTGGTGTCAAGAAACACCGTACAGCATAGATCTTTTCATTACAGCTTATTTATTGTAACGAGCTCAGAACTGTTATCATACATGTAACAATGGTACTTACTTACCTACAACTGGAAATTTGCACTCAATATTAAGGCTTTTATTGTTATGCAAATTATTTAGTACTTAATAAAGTATTTGTTAAAAAAGGGAGAGAATAAGAACAAGTGCTGAAAATATCATAAATAGAGGAAAAAAATGAAAACCTTATGTGAAGTGAACGACATAAATACTGACTAAAACCTAAGTGATGACGATATAATAGAAATGTGGGGGAGGGGCGGGGCCGAGAGGGTGTGAACGGTCGCACATTTTGTCTCTCCCGGGCCCAACTCCTTCTGGGGGGAAACTAAGCCATATTTAGAGACCCAATCATTCAAGCGGTCAGTAGGGGACCCTTAAGGGGGGTCGACCCTCCGGGCCAAACAACCCCGCTGACTAAACCCTTTTTAGAAACCCCAGGCCGGAAACTTAGCTACCCGGTATACCCAAAAGGAGCGGCGCCACTTTGTCTGCAGCCACCCGGCCCCGCTGTTCGCCTCTGTCCCTGCAAAAACCTCCGAGTGAACAATCCCCTCATTTTGGGACGCACGGCAAACCCCCTTTTTCTAGCTTCTTCTTCCCGTTAGACTATACCCGGGGCCTCGCACGCACTGAGGCTGCCTGCACGACTCCTAGGCGCCCTCCCGGCACTGTCCCCGCCGCTGACAGCAATCGGAGTGAGCGACGGACTGGCGCTCCCGTCTGCATACCCCTGCTGACTAATCATAACACCCGACGCTGCGAGCGCAGGACAAAGCAGATAGAGGGGGACGCGGCGAGTTAACAGCTGGACACCGGCTGTGTGCAGCGAAACTACAGCGCTCAGACTGAGCAGACAGAGAGGGGGAATAGATTCAAATAAGGTTCACCGACCTCTCTATCTCGGCAAACAGCCTGAAACCTTGAGCTGACTGGGGCTAGTGGATGTGAGGAGAGTGCAAAGGCTTCATTAGCGCTGATAATACCTTCAGGCTTATAGCGCCAACCACTGTGAAAACCGCGAGTTTGGCGGGAATTTTGGCGCCATTTTACCCTGACCGGTGGCCATTTTCATCGCACCCCCCCTCCTAAGAAGGAGCGCATATCCCTTATATATTGAAAGACCTGAGCCTTAAATCTCTAATTTTTCTTCCAAAATGCAATGTAAGATACTCCAGCCTAAGAGGTGAAACGCATTACCTTCACAGCGTAGAAACCGATCCTACTACACTGCTTTAGGTATTCCACCCAGCTACAATTTTACATTTTTACGCTGTGAATCTCGCTATTAAGAAGACAAACTGACTGCTCTTGTATAGTCCTCTGGCGACACCTCTTGATAGAAAACGAAATTACATGTGACTGCGGAGCTGTTCCTGTTTTAATAGCTTCTAAACTTCTGGAACCCATTCAACCTAAGGTGGTAACTCGTACAATACATATCACCCAATTGGTTCACACCAGGAATACCTGCTGAGATTGCCCTGTTTGTAAAGCAGACTAATTTAAGGTAAAGTTCCCTCAACGGACTGTACTCCACACATCTCAAATAGTTAAGTGCTGGGAATATTCCTGCTAAATCCGCTTGACTAACAATCATCTGAACAACTTGCTAGCTATACTTAAAAGACCTCTTTTCATCTAGATCACACCAGATTGCGCAGATCTGCCTTCCTCACCACTTTCAATCTGCTGTCACACTGCAGTATACTTGACGTCCCTCACTTTCTGATACAATCCGGTCTTGTAACTGTCAGTCGCCTATAAAACTCACAGAACTGTTTTATATAACAAAGACATTAGATCCTCTTTCACACCTGCTTTTGCCCTTACTCAGAGGTGAACCTGCCGACAGCTAGCCTACCGCTACCAACTCCAAATTCCTAACTTAACAGACCCTTACTGAATCATAACATTAGTAAGAGCTGCTAATAACAAAATACCCTACTAAACAAGAACGCACACGCTTCAGAGGTGAGCTTTCCCTTCAACATCACTCTGGTGTAACCTGTTGTCTTAAAAATACAACCTCCTGACCGCAACCTCTAACCTGTCCTAATACCAAAACACACTGGACTGTAAAAATTAAAAAAAAAATCCCCCCCCCCCCTTTAGAAAAATTTCAACAACTGAACACCAAACCTTACTACTTGGGACCAATATCAAACTCTGCATCGCTGATATTCCGGATGCTTTTGCCCCCAAAAGAAAGGCCCACTACGACTACCTCCAAGGATATAATTCCCCACCTGAACCCGGGCCCCAATATGGGGGGTACCCCAAAAAAAAACCCAAACCCTTTCCAATTCCTATTTTTTTTCTCAGTACCAAAAAATGGAAAAGATCTAAAAGAGCTTGCAATTCCCTTCACCCCCCACCCCGGCTTTTCAGGGCGTTTGGGGACTCGAAAACAAGAAGACCAGTATCACCTTTAAAAAACTTCCACCCGCAACGCTTTTCTCCTCTTTCCCGCCTAGCCCCAGAGTTTTTAAAAGGAATGTTTTTCAGACCTAGAAAAGACTTCCAATCCTGGCGTCGAACAGCCCTTCGAACCCAAAAAGGGCCCGGGAATTTGGGGACTCTCCAATTCCCTTATACGAAAAACACGTCCTGGGAAGAAGTTAAACCCCTTTCAAAAAAAGCCTAACCTCAAAACCGCCCCGACCAACCTTTCGCAAGGCATTCCGAATCAATCCTACCAGACCAGCTCAAAAATTTCCCTCCCGATCTCGCCCCTGCCCTTTCCCCTTTTTGCAGCCCAGGATTTGTTTACGTAAATCCAAGAATTCCAAAACCACGAAAATTTTTCCGCAAAACCCCAAGAATACAATAGCTCGACATTTCTTCATTCAAAAAACTTTCCGGAGCCCCCCGGAAAAAACCCCTCCCAGAAAGTTTTCCACCCCCTCCTTTTTTCCCCTGCCTCAAGCAACATGCTGCCCCAACAAAATTCCAACCGTAACCAAACCCAAAGAAAAAGGAAACCCCTACGAGGGGGGATTCCCTGTAAAACTCCTTAAAACCCAAAAGGAGGAAAGTTACCCTCTACCCAGATAAACCTGTTCCACCCTAGAACTGGATTCTCCCTCCACGTTTCCCATCCGCCCAAAAACAGACACGCCCAGATGGTGACCCCCTTTGGGCCCCGGAAAAACCCCCTTTTCGCTCCAACCGCCCTTTAAGTCACTCTAAAATTTTGATACTAATATTTTTCACTATTTAGGAGCTTTCCTTTGGAGTGCTTATTCTTGTCTCCCCTTTCTTTCTCCCTCTAAAGTTTAGGGGGGACTGCCTCTTTTTTTTTCCCCTTCTCAAAGGGGTAACCCGAAATGTTTTTGTCTTATTTGCTTTCCCTGTTTGTTGGGTTTTGAAAATTGGAGATATTTCAACTTTCTCCCCCATGCCATTGCCCCAAATTCATGTATTTTATTACTTTTCTCCCAAAATCAATATTCACCCCCCTAGGCAATGACTTAAAATCCTCTCAAAATTTTAAGGGTTTTTGAACTCCCCCTTCAAACTTCTTTAATGGGGAAAAGGGGTTTTTAGATCCCCCAGACTTAATATGCCCCCAAAACGTCTCTTATTATGATGACATGCTTGCGTAAAACATTTCCCCAAAATCTTCCAAGAAAAACTCTCCTAAAAAGAAGGACTAGCTATCTTTTAAAAATTCTGAGCCTTTTCTTTTACATCAACTATTACTTACCCATCTGCGGTTATTACTTGGTTTGTGAATCTTTTCTAAAATGTCACTTTGACTGTTTATGCTCCCAATGAAAAAAAGTTTCCTTCTCAACAAACTTTTAAAGGGCCAAACAATTAAAGGGGGGGGGGTAGGGGGGCTGTGAATTTTTCAATGGGGGTTATAGACAATTTTTTAGATAGTCAAATGCCGCATAAAACTCCCCAATTTGAAATCCTTTTTAGTAAAAGACCGCACGATTTTGGAGATATCTCCTAAAACCAAAAAGTTTCACCTTTTTTTCACCCCCCCACTGGTCCTTTTCAAATAATTTTTCCCTTTTTTAGACAACATCCTCCCACAAGTAACACACCCACCATTGCACATAAACCCCTCTTATCCAAAATCCAACCCCCTTATGGCAAATTTAAAACACCTTTTAGTTTTTCAAAAAACGTCATTCTTAAAAAATTTTTTAAACAGAATCTTAATTTCAATGCAAACTCGTTCCCCCCCCTACAATGCATGGTGCGCACATAAAGCCTTCATTCCGGGGGAATCTTCATTAATAGCTATCCGTAAAAAGAATACAGTCTCCCCTTATTTTACCCTTATTAAAAAAATTAAAAAGCTGATCAGTTTAAAAAAAAGACTCCCTCATCAGATAAGCAAAGCCATCTGCTAAACCCAAAACACTTACGCCCCCTCTACCCCCAAAAATTACAAAGAAATCTACCCAAAGTAAAATGGCAATACTACCTCAAGGGGACGTGCCCTAAACTGTTTTCAAAAAGAATTAAAACACAACACGCCCGGGTGATTTGCTTTTTTTAAACAAAGAAAGGCAAGACTTAGGGCCCTGTAACTTGCAATCAATTTTCGCAGTTTTTTTTCAAATTATATACTTGCAACCCGGGAAAAAGTTTTCCCGCCCCCACTGATAAATAAATGCTTTCCCGCCTCTGTAGCCCTCCTAACTTACTGCCTTCAATTAGCTTCTCTCAATGCCCCTTTCCCACCCCAAATTTTCCCAAATGTAAATTTAAACCAGCAAATTGAACAAAACCCTGGGCCCCGACGGACTTCAAATGATTTAAGCCTTTTTCAGATACCCTAGCCCCTTTAGACGCTTGTTTTAATGGGATTGCTTCCCCCCAAACCCTCCCCAAAAAACTCTTCCCAAAACCTTTTTTACTACCTTTTCCCCCCGGGGGCAAAACAAAGTTGTCAATTTTAACCTTTTCATTTTAAATCTGACATTAAGACTATGCTAACTATCCCTCCCCTCTCATCAAATCCTTCCTACCCAATACACCCAAACCAAAAATGCTTTTTCCTTTGGGGACAAGCCGAGATCAGAGACTATTGACCTGGGGCAAATTGCAGGCAACACTAAACTGAACAGCCTTTTTATCATTTAATCCGAAAGGCTTTTGATAGAGTCAACTGGCGCTATATGGGGTTAACTTTGCAAAAAATTTGGGTTCTCAGGGTTCCGCCTCCGCCATTATGATTTTACTCACTCCATAGCCCCGGTTTTCACTTGGCTTCCTTTCTAACATTGACTTAACAAACGGGACCTCAAGGGTGCCCTCTCCCCCAAAATTTTGCTTTGTATGGAAACCCCCGCTGAAAAAATCAGAAGAATCCCCCGATCTCGGGGATAACAATCCGAACTTTTCCCAAAAATTAGCCCCTACGGGGTGACGTTTGCTCTAGCTTCTAATCCCACCCTACAAACCCCCCACTTAGACATTTACAGAAATTTTCATATCTCCTTTACGTTAATTTATTAAAATCCTTCCATTCCGATTAATAAATGACGCAAGTACCCTCCTTAGGAAAAATTTTGGTTTTCCCCACCCAAACCTCGGGTTATTTTGGGACAAAATTCCCTATCCCCACCTTTTTTCCCAAAGCGAATTTTTACTCATTTATGCAGACCTTAATGGGAGGGCAAACACTTAAAAGCTCCTTATTGGGTAGCAAGGAAATTAAAACCTCAAAAACACTCCTCCCTAAAATTCATCTACATCCCAACACCCACTTATACCCCAACATTCCTACTTAACTCCACGATTTTTTCAAAATTTCATTTGGAATGGCAAAAAGCCGATGAAAAAAAACCCTCTTTTTTCTAACCTAGAAAGGGGGCTAGCACACCTATTTATTCATATAATATACGATACACTTGAACAATCCCTTCCCTTTGTCGTTTACGCACCTCCGGGCACAAAATAGAAATCGACTTTCACCCCTTCCTTATTCACCCTCAAAAACTCTAACCCTTTGGGGGCCCCCCCCCCTAACGCGTACAATCCCTCTCTGACCTTTTTTAAAATTTGGAAATGATTACCGTCCCTAAACTGGGTCTCACTGCAAAAGGAACAAACCCCATTGGATGTTCTCAAAAATTTGGGGTAGTCATTTCCCCCCTCATTTTTTGGGGGCCATATTTCCTCCAATTAACCCAAATTTTCATGAGGGGGAGACAAAAAATATACAAAAACCCCATTCCTCCAATACACCCAAGATTCTCCCCTTTTTCTTCTTTCAACTTAGACATTTAACGCAATCAATTAATTGGCCTATACCCTTTCTTCACCCCGTCTTCCTAAATTCCTCCTTTAAAAAAAAAGGTTTTTAAAAAAACTTAAAATTAATAATCACTTTCTAGTTTATGGGCAGGGCACCAAACTCCCGCAGATTAAGGGGAAGGTGAACTATCTAAGACATTTCCCATAATTTGTGAAAGAAGCACCTCAGCCGTTGAAAACCCAAATGTGAAACCACCCTTTAGATCATGTTTAAAATCCATCTTTGCTGGTATTCCCCAACCCCGCTAGGGTTTTCACATATCTAGTACTCTCAGACCCCTTTTTTGGAAGCGTGGGTTACGTGGGACAATGCTTCATCCTGGGGGGATCCCCTATATTTAAAAATTTTTGGAAAAAGTCTTTTCTCTTTCTGAAAAACGGATTTTATGTATACCCACACTGAAAGTTGTCTTAGAATAGTTTCTGAATTCCCCCCCTGAGAACGTTTTTTTCCCCGTCCTTATTGCTGCCGATCCCCACTTTTCCTAGCTTGGGAAAAAACCCAGAATTCCACACTTCCAGAGATAATTAACGGGTTAACTTCAATTGTCTGCAACTGAAACTAACAGACCCCCCCATGTTTTCTTTAAAAAAAATCGCCGGGAACCCCTGGTTCTTCAAAATAAATACCAACAACTTTAGTTATACCCTCTTCCGCTTTAAGGGCATTAAATAATTTCAATGGTGTTTTATACTTCGAATCTTTTTTGTGTTTTTTTCCCTTTTTTACGACATGTAATGACATTGTTTTTGTTAATTTTGTTTTCCACCACTGCACTTTAATAGACTAATAAATTTTTTAAAAAAGTTTCGGAAAAAGGGAAAAAAGTGCCAAAGGGGCCAAAGTGCACTGTGAGGAGGCGTATAGAAGTAAGGACTCAAAAACTAGAGAGTGAGGGAAACAAGGAGGAAAAAAACCCGGGTGGAAAAGAGTGAGGGGGGGAAACCAAGTGAAGAAGAAAAGTGAGGGGGAAAGAACAAATTTGGGGAGGAAGAAGGTGAGGGGGGAAACCCAAAAGTGAAGAAGACAGTGAGGAGGAAGACGACGAGGAGGAAACGAGGGGCGGGGGGAAAAACGACGGGGGAAACGGGGGTGGCGGGGAAGACGACGAGGGGGGAAAGAGGTGGCGGGGAAAGGGCCCGAGCGAGGGGAAAAGGGAGGGGGGGCGAGGAAGACAGCGGGGAAAGGAAACGGGGGGTGGGGCGAGGAAGACGACGAGGGGGAAACCCCGGTTTGAGGGGGGGAAGACCCCCGAGGGGGGAAACGGGGGGAGGAAGACGAGCAAAAGGAAACCAGGTGGGGAGGAAGACGAGGAAAAAGGAAAACCAGGTGAGGAGGAACCGACGGGAGGAAACCGGGTGAGGAGGAAGGGCCCGAGCGAGGAGGAAACCATGGGGAGAAACGAGCAAGGGGGAAAAAACCGGGAAAAAGGAGGAAGACGACGAGGGGGAAAACCCGGGGTGAGGGGGAAAGACGAGGAGGAGGAAGACAAATCGAGGGGGAAAACCCAGGTGAGGGGAAGACGAGCGGGGGGGGAGGAAACCAGGTGAGGAGGAAAAACGAGCGGGGAGGAAAACCAGGTGGGAGGAAGACGAGCGAGGGGAAACCGGGGTGAGGAGGAAGACGAGCGAGGGGGGGAAAAACCGGGTGAGGAGGAAGCGAGCGGGGGAAGGAAACCAGGTGAGGGGGAAACGAGCGGGGTGGAAGACAGGCGGGGAAGGGAAACCAGGTGAGGGGGGAAAGGACAAAGTGAGGGGAAACCAGGTGAGGGGGAAAGACGAGTGAGGGGGGAAAACCAGGTGAGGGGGGAAGCCAGTGAGGGGGGAAAACAGGTGGGAGAGGAAGACAGTGAGGAAAAACCAGGGGGAGGGGGAAGACGAGGGCAGGGGGAACCGGGGTGAGGAGGAAAAGACTAGGGCGGGGGGGAAAACCAGGGAGGGGAGGAAAAATAGTGAGGAGGGAACCCAGGCGAGGAAGAAAAGTGGGGAAAGGGGAACCAGGCGGGGAAAGACATGGGGAAAGGGAAAACCGGGCCCGAGGAAGACAAATGAGGAGGAAAACCAGGCGAGGAAGACATTTAGGAGGCAACCAGCGGGGGAAGACGAGTGAGGAGGGAAAACCAGGTGGGGAAAGACGATTTGGAAAAGTGATCAAAATTTGATTTAAAAAAGTCTGAAAATTTAAACGGGTTAAATTAGGGCCCGAAAAAGTAGTAAGGGGGGAAAATAAAATGCATACGAAAAGTTTTTTCTTTTTTCCCCCTTCCCCCTACCTTTCTTTCTTTCTTTCTTTTTTCCCTTTTCCTTTCCCCCCCAAACCATTTTTTTTTCCCCTTCCCTTTTTCCCCTTTTAATAAAATCAAGAAACAAAATGCAACAAAAGGAAACCGGGGAGTGAGACCGGGGGACCTTAGAAACTTAAAAATGGGCTATCAATTAAAAAATAATCTGTAAATTTAATTACAAAACAACAAAAAGAACAGTTTTAAAAAATGATTTTAAAAAAAAGGGAAAAAAAACGGGGAACTAGCCCCCCCCCCCAAAGAAAAATTTGGTTTATGAAAACATCATTTAAGGAAAGGGGTAAGTTCGGGGACCTCTTTCACCCCCCGGGCTGCATGGATTTGGATTTGCATCCCCCAAATTTTACTTCAAGTTGTACTAACCCTTTTTTTTCCCAAATCACCTCCTCGGGGACTTTTGAAAAATTCTGTCTACCCCCCTTATTTTCAGATTGTTGGTTTCCTTTTGGAATTTGTTTGAGGATTGCTCGCTGTCTTACTTTCCCAAGTATTTTTTTTTATAAATTTTGGGGAAAAAAATTTGGGACCCCCGGTTTTTCCACACATATCACAAGAAAACCCAATCGTTGGGCAAAAGGGCCCATGTCCCCAATTTAATCCCAAGGCCCCCCCTGCCCCCAAATCCACCCCATGGACCCCAAACCCGCAGGGGTTAAGCTTTAAAGGATTGTCAGCTTTTTTGCCAGAAACCTGGAAAGGCTCGTGTTCCCAGGGGCCAAGCAAAAAAGGGAAACAAGTTTCATAAGGATTTAGGGGAAAAACCCGGGGCATCCCAAAGCACCCCCCCCATTTTCCCCTTTTTCAAATTTTAACCTTTCCCACCGAAAAGGGCTTCCCCTTCCCGAGTTTGGGGCACAGGGGCAGGGAAAAACTAAAGACGGGTTTAAAAAGGAAGGGCAGTAACCCCGTGTGGGGTACCCATTCTTAGTTTGGGGACCCACCCGGCTCTGATAGTGCAGCAATGCTCTGCCACGATATGATCCATTTTGTGTCCAAAGTCAAAACCAGCATGTCCTGAGAGGAGACCATTGGGGGCGAGAGGGTGTGACAGGAGGTTGAAGGGGGGGGGGGGGTGCGTTTTTGATGCCCCGGGTACTGTTTTAAGTAAAACCTGATTTGCCCTGTTGTTCGATTGGGAGGGGGTTATGCAAGCGTTGGGCTCGAATCGCAGGTGCATTCCCCTTTTTGTATGCCACAACCAACCTGAGGTAAATGCAAATTTTGTTGCCTTTTGTCTGTAACCAAATATCCATCTTGCCCCTTTTGAAGTTGGATAGGGGGGGGGGGGGGTGGGGAGTACAACGTCACAAATTCACCCCAAAAGGGGCCCGTCAACCTTGAGTGGGCTGGCTTTTTTGACATGAGCCCTATGGGGTCTATATGATTGCACCTTATACATTGATTCTATCTGGGATATTCCCCATACATTGGGCATTTTGGCCCTTTGGGGGGAAGAGAATATTTTTTCTTTTACTGTTTGCCTTTACTGTTGGGGAAAACATTGCTTTGTCCTACCTTACTTTGTCCCCCTCGCCCCTCTATCCTTTATTGGCCTTTGCTCTTTTAGACATTATTTTAATTCAATAAAAAAATTATCCTTTTAATAGATTTGCATTCTTTATATTCAATACGGGGTGCTACTTCAAAAGATACAGTGCAGCACATTAGGACATCACTGATTGGGCCCTTTTGCTCAGGATCTAACGCATTTCAGAACTCACGGGGTTCCCACATTTGGGACATCTAAGGCACTGTACCTGTAATAAAGCCCTAGCAATCAATCAAATTATGAAGATCTAATAACCAGTGCAGCAATTACAAAGTGTTTGGAGAGGGTATGTCCAGCAAAACCTCTCCTGATATTATGGAGATGTCCCTTCATTCTAATGCACAAAGGTCTTGTATTCGCCCCATGTACAGGTTATTGTATGGGCAAAGAATTTATTAAACTACATCAATGTTCGCTGAGGGGGGGGGCACAGTTTAGGGAATTGAGAAAGTAAAAAATATAGTAAAAGGCGATCACCAAATTTAGTCAGAGGGGGAGATAAAGGAGTTTACATTTTTTCTTAAAAATAGATTTTTATTGAAGGAAAGATTCAAAAAAATCAAAGCAGTCATTAAATGGATACAAGACTTTCCCCAATTCACCCTTTGGTGACTTAGGAAATACCAGGTCACTTTTTTGGGGGAAAAAAAGATACTGAGAAGGTGTAAATTAGCACCTCCAATTCCTTTAAGACAAACATAGGGGAAAAAGTGAAAAACTATGCCAGTATAGACTGAAAACCAATGCAGAATATAAAAAAACAACCAGAAAGGAGGTTGAGGAGCGGGGGGGAAGAAAGAGTGGATGAGAGGAGCGGTTTGTATCACAGGAGCCCGGAAAAAAAAATTTTTGTTAGGAGAGATTAGGGGGAAATTTTTACACCGGGTTTCCATGCGTAGCAAAATTTTGGGGGGTAGTCCATTTTATAGGTCATGTTGTTTTTTTATAGACAATTGGTGGACACTATTCTGTCACCTCAGCCCCGGGATGGGGTTTGGGGACTTCCAATGTCTTGCTAGAAATAGTTTAGGGGTAACAAAGACACCAGAATTGATTTTAAGGTGGAGGGCATACCAAGCAAAAACAGAGAGGTTTTTACCCCCTAGGGATGCTTTATGTGCCCTGTTAAATTTTTTTCCATTGGATCAGAAAAAATTTACTAAGCTTTCTCGCAATTTTAGTTTGTTAACATTTGGATAAATTGGGTGTTGGGGGAGAAAATCGATAAAATTCCTGTTCCCTTTATGTATCTCCAAAACGCCTTGGCAGATATTTAAAACAGGAGTCAGAACCTAAATTTTCCTTTCAAGATTACTTTTTTCGAAAATATTTTTCTGTAAAATCAAATGATGGCAAAGGAATTGTATATTTTCAACCAACTTTGGAAGGGGTTAATTTTTCCCGCCATGGTAGAGGTCCTTAGTGGAAGAAAAAGTAATGTTCACCCCCTTTTTAAACAAATGTTGGGAGCTTTGGACAAAAACGAAGAGGGGTGGGGAATGATGAAAAGGGAAAATAGGGAAGTTGTAGGAGCTAGATATCCTGAACCTTAGGTGTTGGAACATCAAAAGTTTGCTTTTTAAAAATAAAACATTTTACATTTTGTGTACTTCTCTCAACAAACATCACTTTTTCGTACATTTCCTTTTAGAAACTTTCCCTTTTCTCCTGTGGAATTTTTTCATGTTTAACCCGATTGATTTTTCTGTAAAAGATTTCCCACATTTGAAATGAAAAAAGGGGTTTTTCCCGTGTGAATTTCCCATGTTTTAAAAAAAACCCTTTATATCCCGGGTTTTTAAAAAATTTTTTTACATTGTAAACATGAAAAAAAAGGCTTTCCCCCCTTTTGAAAATTTTTTAGGGTTTTAAATTTTGGGTTGATGTCGGGGCAAAAGGAAATTTTTTCATTCTGAACATAAAAAAAGGTTCTTACTGTGTGAATTCTCTTGTGTCTAAACCGAGTTGCTTTTTTCTGTAAAAAATTTCCCCCATTCTGAAAATTGGAAAAAAGGGTTTCCCCCCTGTGTGGCTTTTCTCCCTGTTAAAGAGAAATTTTTTTTTAAATTTTTAAAAAAATTTTCCCCCATTTTTGAAAAATGAAAAAAAGGTTTTTTTCTTCCCGGTGAATTTCAAGGGGTAAACCCGATTTGACATCCATGTAAAAAAATTTTGGGCCTTTTGAACATGTTTATGGCTTCTCTCCCGTGTGAAATTTTTTCAGGGTTCCCTTTTTTAACCTTTTAAATTTGAGTGAAGCATTTTTAAAAAATTTTAAAAAATTTAAAATGGCTCCTCCCGGTTTTGAATTTTCCGTGAGTAACAAGAAATTTAATTTTTTTGTAAAAAAGTTTTTCCACCCTTGACCACACGGGGAACCCCTTTTCCCCCTTTTTTGTCCTGTAGGGTTGGGGAAATCTGTGTTGGGTCGGAAAAAAGGGTTTTTTCATGACGGAGGGATTATTGAAAAAAGGGCTGTGTGTGAAACCCGGAAATTTCATTCAGGGGGAGTTTTGGTTTTCCCCCTGAAGAGGTGCTGATGATATTTCTTCTACTTTTAAATTTTGCGGACCCTGAGTTTCCTTCAAAGGGTCTTATGGAATTGTTCTGTTAAAAAATTTTTAAAAAGGGAAATTTTTGAAATTTTTTTTTTAAACACAAAAAAGAAACATTTTTTAAAAATTCCTTTTAGGCAGGAAAAAAAATTTCAGTTTTTTTAAGTAATTTTAGGGCCCAAAACCAGA
>JAODAL010032982.1:0-46179 GCA_025379985.1 Phyllomedusa bahiana | reverse complement strand
GCTGGTCCTCTCTCTGCGCCCTCGCCCCTCTCGGGCGCGCTGGGCCTCCCCCCCTTTGCCCCGCCCTTCCTCTCTCTGCGCGCCCCGCTCCTCTCTGCCCCGCTCGCTCCTCTTTTGCGCGCTCCCCTCCTCTCTCCTCTCTTTTGCGCGCTCCTATTCTCCCCCTCCTCTCTGCGCGCTCGTTTCCTCTCCTCTCTCGCTGCCCCGCCCCTCCTCCCTTCCTCTTCGCTGCCCGTGGGTTTCCTCTCTCCCTCTCGTGCCCCCCCGCCCTTTCCTCTCTCTCCTCGCTGCCCCCCCCCGTTTCCTCCTCCCCTCTCTCCGCGGGCCCGCTCGCTCCCCCTCTCTCCCCTTCGCGCCCCCCTCGCTCCTCTCTCTTTTCGCTGCGCTCGCCCCTCTCTCTCTCTCTCTGCCCGCTGGCTCCCCTCCTCTCCTCCCCGCTCGCTCCCTCTTCTCTCTCCCCCGCTCGCTCCCCCTCTCCTCCCCCTTTCCGCTCCCCCCTCTCTCTGCCCGCTCCCCTTCCTCTCCCCTCCCCTGCCCGCTCGTTTCCCTCTCTCTCTCTCCCATGCTCCCCTCTCTCTCTCCTTTTGCCCGCCGCTCCTTTTCCTCTCCCCTTCCCCCTTGCTCGTTTCCTTTCCCCTCCCCTCCAGCCCCCCTCCTCTCCGCGCGCTTGCTCCTCTCCCTTCCCGCCTCGCTCCTCCCCCGCTCCTCTCTCTCTCTCCCCCCCCTGGCTCCTCTCTCTCTCTCACCCCCTCGCCCCTCTCTCTCTCCCATCCGCTCCTCTCTCTCTCTGCCCGCTCGCTCCTCTCTCTCTCGGGGTCCCACTCGCCCCTCTCTCTGGGGCGCTTGCTCCTCTCCTCTTCCCGCGCTTGCCCTCTCTCTCTGCGCGTTTGCCCCTCTCTCTCGGGCGCCCCCGCCCCCCTCCCCTCTCTGCGCGTTTCGCTTCCTCTCTCTCTCTGGGGCGCCCTCCTTCTTTTCCCTCTCTCTCCGCCCCTCGCTCCTCTCTCTCTGCGCGCTCGCCCTCTCTCTCTCTCTCTCTCCCCGCTCGCCCCCTCTCCCCGCGTGCTCCCCTTCTCCCTGCCCGTTTTCGCTCCCCCCTCTCTCTCTCCCCTCTCTCCCCCGCTCGCTCCCCTCTCTCCTGCACGCTGGGCCCCCCTCTCCCCTCCCCCGGCGCCCTCGTTTCCTTTTCTCTCTCTGGCGCCCGCTCCTCTCTCTCCGGCCGCTCGCCCCCTCCTCTGCGCCCCGCCCCCCTCTCTCTCTCTGCGCGCTCCCTCTCTCTCTGCGCGCCCCGCGCCTCTCTCTCTCTGCGCCCCGCGTCCCTTCTCTCTCCCCTGGGGGCGCTGGGCCACCTCTCCCTCTGCGCCCCTCGCACCCCCTCTCTCTGCCCTCCACCTCTCCCCCCTCTCGGGCCCCGCTCGCACCTCCTCTCTCTGCGCCTCGCACCTCTGTCCCCTGCGCGCTCCCCACCCTCTCTCCCCTGCCGCGCTCGAAAACCCTCTCTCTCCTGCCGCTCCGCCCTCTCTCTCTCTGCGCGTTTCCGCACCTCTCTCTTTTGGCGCGCTCGCACCTCTCCTCTGCGCGCCCCGAAACCTCTCTCTCTGCGGGGCTCGCACCTCTCTCTCGGGCGCGCTCGCACCTCTCCTCTTGCGCGCCCCCGCCCTCTGTCTTTTTGCGCGCTCGCACCTCTGTCCCCTGCGCCCTCCCCACCTCTGTCTCTGCGCGCCCCCTGCCCCCTGTCTCTGCCCCTTTGCTCCCGTCTCTGCGCCCCCTCGCCCCTCTTCCGCGCGCCCCCTTTCCTCGGGTCCCCTGCACGGCTCGCTTCCCTCTCTCTCTCAAACATGCTCGCTCCTCTCTCCCCTCTGCCCCTCGTTTCCTCTCTCTCCTGCCCCTCTCGCTCCTCTCCCCTCTCTCTGCGCGTTTCCTTTTTCCTTTCCCTCTCGCCCCGCGGGGGCTCCTCTCTCCCCCTCGGGCGCGCCCCGGCTCCCTCTCTCTCCCTCTGCGCGTTTCGCCCCCTCTCTCCTCTCTCCCGCGCTCGCTCCCTTTCTCTCTCTGCGCGCTCGCTCCCTCTCCCCCCGGCGCGCTCCGCCCGCCTCTCTCCCCTCGCGCCCCCGGGCTTCCCTCTCTTTTCGCGCGCTCCCCCTTTCCCCCTCTCTCTCTCTGCGCCCCGCTCTCTCTCTCTCTGCGCCCCGCGTCCCTCTGTCTCTGCGCGCTCGCACCTCTGTCTCTGAGCGCTCGCACCTCTTTTCTCTGCGCCCCCACCTCGGGCTCTGCGCCTTCGCACCTCTGTCTCTGCGCGCTGGGAAACCTCTGTCCCCGGCCGCTCGCCCCCCTTTTCCCCTTTTGCGCGCCCCCGCTTCCTGTCCTGGGGCCCCTCGCTCCTCTGCCCTCTGCGCCCTCGCCCCCTCTGTCCCCGCGCGCTCCTTCCTCTTTTCCTCTGCCGCTCGCTCCCCCTCTTTTCTCTCTCTGCATGCTCGCTCTTCTCTCTCTCTCTCTGCATGCTCGCTCCTCTCTCTCTGTCTCTGGCCCCTCCCCTCCCCTCTCCCCTCTTCTCGGCGCTCGCTCCTCTTTTCCTTTTCCCCTGCTTTGCTCGCTCCTCTCTCTCTGTCTCTGCTCCCGCTCCTCTCCTCTCTCTGCCCTCTGCGCGCTCGCCCTTTCTGTCTCTGCGCGTTTCGCTCCCCCTCTCTGCCTCTGCGCCCCTCGCTCCCCCTCCTCCCCTGCGCCTCGCCCCCTCTCTCTCGCCCGCTCGCCCCCTCTCTCCTCTCTGCGCGCTCGCTCCTCTCTCTCTCCTGCCCCTTTTCGTTTTCCTCTCTCTCTCCCTGCCCGCTCGCTCCCCTCTCTCTCTGCGCGCTCGCTCCTCTCCCCTCCCCCCTCTGCGCGCTCGCTCCCCCTTTTTCCTCTCCTGACTCGCGCAGTCGCCCCCTCTCTCTCCCTCTTCGCCCCCCGTTTCCTCTCTCTCTGCCGCTCGCTCCTTTCTCTCCTTTTGCGCCTCGCTCCTCTCTCTTTTGCCCCCCGCCCGCTTTCCCTTTCTCCTTGCGCGCTGGGCTTTTCCCCCTCTCTCTCTGCCGCTCGCTTTTTCCCCCCTCTCTCTGCGCCTGGGCTCTTCTCTCTCTCTTTTCTCCCCTCGCCTCGCTCTTCTCTCTCCTCATTCTCTCTCTCATGCCTCAGATAGGGGCAGCTGCCCTTCGGCTCACGCCTCAGATGGGGGCGGCTTCCCGTCGGCTCACGCCTCAGATATAGGCGGCGTCCCGTCGGCTCCCCCGCCTCACAGGGGGCGGCACCCCCGTGGGCTAAACCCCTCACATGGGGGGGCTCCCCTTTCCCCCTCACCCTCACAAGGGGGCGGCTTCCCGTCGGCCCCGCCTAAAGGGGGGCGCTTCCCGTCGGCTCACGCCTCAGATGGGGGCGGCTTCCCGTCGGCTCACGCCTCAGATGGGGGCTCACAGCCTCAGATGGGGGCGGCTTCCCGTCGGCTCACGCCTCAGATGGGGGCGGCTTCCCGTCGGCTCACGCCTCAGATGGGGGCGGCTTCCCGTCGGCTCACGCCTCAGATGGGGGCGGCTTCCCGTCGGCTCACGCCTCAGATGGGGGCGGCGTCCCGTCGGCTCACGCCTCACATGGGGGCGGCTTCCCGTCGGCTCACGCCTCAGATGGGGGCGGCGTCCCCGTCGGCTCACGCCTCACATGGGGGCGGCTTCCCGTCGGCTCACGCCTCACATGGGGGCGGCTTCCCGTCGGCTCACGCCTCACATGGGGGCGGCTTCCCGTCGGCTCACGCCTCACATGGGGGCGGCTTCCCGTCGGCTCACGCCTCAGATACGGGCGGCTTCCCGTCGGCTCACGCCTCAGATACGGGCGGCATCCCGTCGGCTCACGCCTCAGATGGGGGCGGCGTCCCGTCGGCTCACGCCTCAGATGGGGGCGGCTTCCCGTCGGCTCACGCCTCAGATGGGGGCGGCTTCCCGTCGGCTCACGCCTCAGATGGGGGCTCACCCTCAGATGGGGGCGGCTTCCCGTCGGCTCACGCCTCAGATCCGGGCGGCTTCCCGTCGGCTCACGCCTCACATCGGGGCGGCTTCCCGTCGGCTCACGCCTCAGATGGGGGCGGCTTCCCGTCGGCTCACGCCTCAGATGGGGGCTCACGCCTCAGATGGGGGCGGCGTCCCGTCGGCTCACGCCTCAGATGGGGGCGGCTTCCCGTCGGCTCACGCCTCAGATGGGGGCGGCTTCCCGTCGGCTCACGCCTCAGATGGGGGCGGCTTCCCGTCGGCTCACGCCTCAGATGGGGGCGGCTTCCCGTCGCTCACGCCTCAGATGGGGGCTCACGCCTCAGATGGGGGCGGCTTCCCGTCGGCTCACGCCTCAGATGGGGCTCACGCCTCAGATGGGGGCGGCTTCCCGTCGGCTCACGCCTCAGATGGGGACGGCTTCCCGTCGGCTCACGCCTCAGATGGGGGCTCACGCCTCAGATGGGGGCGGCTTCCCGTCGGCTCACGCCTCAGATGGTGACGGCTTCCCGTCGGCTTCACGCCTCAGCTGGGGGCTCACGCCTCAGATGGGGCGGGCTTCCCGTCGGCTCACGCCTCAGATGGGGGCGGCTTCCCGTCGGCTCACGCCTCAGATGGGGGCGGCTTTTGCCTCTGTTTTTTCCTCTGCTCTTAGTCATTAGATCGCGTCCTGCAGATCGGAGCGGCCATGTTGCTTTTATCCACCTCTTCCGGACTCTTTTCCTCCCTGTCACTTTCTCATGAGCCGAGTATCTCTCCATCGCCCCCGGGGGTCAGAGAAATGTGTAATATATTTGCTTCTCCCTTGAACTTCGAGAACCCCCCGAGGGTCAATGCACCGATGACAGGTGGGGGCTATTATCTGATGATTACAGCTGCTTTCTGCTTGTGAGCTCCGGAAAATACCCTTATGTGGCACTGCAGGTGAGTGGTTTATTAAAGGGGTCGTCTCACTCCAGCGATTCTTCTCACCTCAGTCCTGTTTTCTTGGTTTCATTTTTTCATTCAGGGCTGTTTACTGCTTTCTACTGGTCTGCAGTGATGAGCTGCTGAGGACAACAGGTCTGTAGCTATAGCGACCAGCGCTGGCAGCCTATCAGGAGAGATCACACAGGTCTGTAGCTATAGTGACCAGTGCTGGCAGCCTATCAGGAGAGATCAAACAGGTCTGTAGCTATAGTGACCAGTGCTGGCAGCCTATCAGGAGAGATCACACAGGTCTGTAGCTATAGTGACCAGTGCTGGCAGCCTATCAGGATAGATCACACAGGTCTGTAGCTATAGTGACCAGTGCTGGCAGCCTATCAGGAGAGATCACACAGGTCTGTAGCTATAGAGACCACTGCTGGCAGCCAAACAGGAGAGATCACAAAGGTCTGTAGCTATAGTGACCAGTGCTGGCAGCCAATCAGGAGAGATCACACAGGTCTCGAGCTATAGCTACCAGTGCTGGCAGCCTATCAGGAGAGATCACACAGGTCTGTAGCTATAGTGACCAATGCTAGCAGCCTATCAAGATAGATCAGACAGGTCTGTAGCTATAGCAACCAGTGCTGGCAGCCTATCGGGAGAGATCACACAGGTCTGTAGCTATAGTAACCAGTGCTGGTAGCCTATCGGGAGAGATCACACAGGTCTGTAGCTATAGTGACCAGTGCTGGCAGCCTATCGGGAGAGATCACACAGGTCTGTAGCTATAGTGACCAGTGCTGGCAGCCTATCAGGAGAGATCACACAGGTCTGTAGCTATAGTGACCAGTGCTGGCAGCCTATCAGGAGAGATCACACGGGTCTGTAGCTATAGTGACCAGTGCTGACAGCCTATCGGGAGAGATCACACAGGTCTGTAGCTATAGCAACCAGTGCAGGCAGCCTATCAGGAGAGATCACACAGGTCTGTAGCTATAGTGACCAGCGCTGGCAGCCTATCAGGAGAAAATCACACAGGTCTGTAGCTATAGTGACCATTGCTGGCAGCCTATCAGGAGCGATGGAACAGATCTGTAGCTATAGTGACCAGTACTGGCAGCCTATCAGGAGAGATCACACAGGTCTGTAGCTATAGTGACCAGGCTGGCAGCAGAAAAGGAGAGATCACACAGGTCTGAAAGCTATAGTAAACCAGTGCTGGCAGCCTATCGGGAGAGATCACACAGGTCTGTAGCTATAGTGACCAGTGCTGGCAGCCTATCAGGAGAGATAGGACAGGTCTGTAGCTATAGTGACCAGTTCTGGCAGCCTATCAGGAGAGATCACACAGGTCTGTAGCTATAGTGACCAGTGCTGGCAGCCTATCAGGAGAGATCACACAGGTCTGTAGCTATAGTAACCAGTGCTGGCAGCCTATCTGGAGAGATCACACAGGTCTGTAGCTATAGTGACCAGTGCTGGCAGCCTATCAGGAGCGATGGAACAGATCTGTAGCTATAGTGACCAGTGCTGGCAGCCTATCAGGAGAGATCACACAGGTCTGTAGCTATAGTCAACACGCCAGGCAGCATATCAGGAGAGATAACGCAGGTCGGTAGCGATATTGACCCGTGCGGCAGCCTATCAGGAGAGATCACACAGGTCTGTAGCTATAGTGACCAGTGCTGGCAGCCTATCAGGAGAGATCACACAAGTCTGTACTATAGTGACCATTGCTGGCAGCCATCAGGAGAGATCACACAGGTCTGTAGCTATATTGACCAGTGCTGGCAGCCTATCAGAGAGATCACACCCACAGGTCTGTAGCTATAGTGACCAGTGCCGGCACCCTAACAGGTGAGATGGAACAGGTCTGTAACTATAGTGACCTGAGGAGCTGATGCAGCCCATACAAGAGGGATATCTAGGAATAGGTCGGACACTGGTAATGGGCACATATTGCAAAGTGACTTGTTTTTCCAAGACCTTTGGCATAAAAAGCAGCAGCGATGCCTGGAGTGAGACAACCCCTTTAACACATGACACAGCAGAGGGAAGAGGAGGCAGCACTTCTCACACACATGAGGAGGAGGGCAGGCTTCCTCCAGCCGCACATGAGGTCAGGAGCAGATAGTTGTGCCCCTCTCCTGCTATCAGTTTCCATGGTGTTGTTTGCTCTCTCTGGGAGGAGGCGAAGGATGCAAGGAACCTGCCAAGTGAGGAGACTGCCAAACTAACTGTACCAGAAGGTCAGTGAATGGAAGGTTCACACCTGTATTATTTGCACTTCTTATCTGATGGCAGGGAACATGAAGGAGCTTGCAAGGGACTGGGGAGAAAAAGCAGCAAAGGAGCCTGTGTCTTTTGTATAGAGAATCCACTGGTTGTAATGTAATTATTTGAGTAAACTTTGCAGAAGCTCCCTGCTTCCTCGCTCTCTGCTCACCCCACTCCCTCTCCCCCATATGATGCTGCATGATGAGTTAATCTTCTCTCCTGAGCAGATAAGAGGTAAGGAACTCACTCCTTGGCAAAACCCCTTTAACTTTAAAAGATTCTAAGCTGCTATGATGCACGTCTCTAAAGTGTCTGGAAGCTCCAGAGATGTTACGTAAACTGGAATGATTGATATCGTATATATGTTCTCTGATTCCGATATGTAAACCTCTAGTGGTATATACCACCTCTAGTGGTATAGCTATATACTGGTGTGCAAATATGACACCGAATCATGTATATAACGTGTGTAATATGGCAATTGAGAAAGGAGTGTATTTTGTATGCCCCGTAACTGCCGATTTAAACGATATGTCCCGTTCTCCCATCGGGTATCCCCTTTATTTGAAAAGGCTTTAAAAAGGGGTTTTTGGGGCCACCATCTAATGTTGCCCTTGGATCCTCCAAAATTTTGGGGCTTTTTAATCACTTTTCAAAATAAAAGGTTTAAAAAAAAAGGTTACCCCAGGGGAGAGCTCCCAGCCGGGACTTAAATTGGCCCTTTTTTTTTCTACTGTTTACATTACTAACCGGGAACTGACCCGGCCCAACTCCGGGGCCGCGCTTGCGTTGTTTGCCCCCCCCAAATCTGAAAGGGCAGGACACTTTAAAATAAATTTTTGAAGGGAGGGGGAACAAAGAGTTTTACGGGTGTCAGGAAAAGCCCGCCCCGGGCCCCCCTCGAGGTCACGGCCTGACTTTTTTTAAATCTTCATTTGTTGGGGCGCTGCCCCCGGGGGGTGCACAAGGGTAACCAGAAAATTGTTCCCCCTTTTAACCTCTGTCCACACGGCACAGAAAAAACCCAAAGGGACGAAGAACACACCCTCGCCAACAACCCTAAAACGGGGGGAAACATTTTTTTACCCCCCGGTTTTTAAAACAAAAAACCGCCAGTCTTTAAAAACGGCCACCATTTTCCCAAATTTGGGATAAAGACTGGCCCGTTACAGACTTAAAAAAGGGCCAGGACCCCCTTTTTCCCGGGGGCCCGGGCCAGGGGCCGAAAGTGGGGAAGGGGGCCCCCCCGGCCCCCCCGGGTTTTTTAAAGACCCGGCAAAATTTTTGTAAAAATACAGCGCAGACCGGCCAAACCATAGCGGGGATGCCCGCCCGCACACCGGGAGAAAATCTGCCCGCCCGGGGGAATTCGGCCGCACCGCGGCCCTCAAATTTACCCGCCGAGAGACACGTGAACCCCCGGGGGCCCTTTGCCTGCTTCCAAAAGGGGGGCGGCTTTAGGTCCGGGCCGCACCAGCAGAAGGCAGGGGTGACTCCCTCTCCTTTGTCCCCAAAAAAGTGGGGAAAGGGAGTTTTCCCCCCACCCCAATAACACCCCAAGGACGACCAACCCCCGGAGGGGGGGGTTTAAAGTTTAACGGTTTGGCTTCCCCCATACAGAAGCAAAAACCCCGGGGCCCTCCCTTTGCACATTTTGCCACTCAGTTTTAGCATCTTATCTGCAAAAAGGGGGCCCCCCCTCACAGCTCCCAAAGGGGTTACAAACCCCCACTTTTCCTTTGTCTGTTCTACTCCCTGAGGGAGAAATATTTACACCGAAGTGCCCAAAGACCGGAAGCTCCAGAACCAGCCTGGGGATATACCTAAAATGGCCTCCACCAGCCAGGGCCGGCCCCGGGGAACAGGGAAGACAACCCCGCGGGGCCAGCAGCACGGGGGGGAATTTGGAACGTTTAAGAATCCCTACCTGTTTTTCGCCCCCCAGGGGTCCCATGGCTCCTGAACCCAGCTCAAAATCCCAATTTTTATTACAATTTCCGGCTACGGGTAAAAATGAAAAAGAAAAAAAAAAAAAATAGAAAAACCAAAAACCGCCCAAGCGGTTTCTGAATCCACCGTCCAGGCCTCTCTCTCAAGTCCCAGCAGGATTTTAAAGCTCACTCTGCCAGACTCAAAGGGAATTATAGAAAAAGGGGGTGAATGACCGGGGAAACCCGACAACACTCTCGGGAAACACCCCCCCTGAAACTCTGCCCCCAAGGCACAACTGGTGCAACAAAAAACGCATCAAAGCCCTTAAAATCGCTCCCAGGGGGAGTAACCTGAGGCTAGTGGTCTCCCTGAATCTTTTCAAACGGGCGGCCTAAAACCCCCCTCTGCCGGGAAGAGCTGCCCGCTGCCCCTTAAACATAAACCCAAAAGGCGGGCCGTATCGAAAGAAAACCCCGGTAGGCCCAGAGGGAAAAACCCCCGGGCATCAAATTTCCGGGCAAACACAAAACCCGCACGGGATAATAAAATTCCGGGATTTTAAAAGAAAAGGGCTAAAATCCGGGGGCGTATCGCAGGCTCAACAACCCCTACTACTCCGGGGACAAAAATTTGGCGCTATTTGAAGACTTCTCTGCAAGGTCTCCCAGAAAAAGGCCCGCCCTTCACAAAATCTGAACACACTATTCCATCAAAGTTCCCCGTTTTCCCAGATTCCTACCCCCCCCCCCCCAAGGGGTGCGGGACCCCTGAGGGCACGCCCAGGTTCAAAAATTTCCCACAGGGGGAAGGGGAAAAAATTGCGTGACCTTGAACCCCCCTTCAGAGAGGCCCCGCCTCCAAAACCCCACTCGACCACCCCCATCGTTTAGCCCAACTGCAGCTGACTCCCAAGAACCTTCAAAAAGGGGAAACGGAGAAATCTCATGGCCCTTCCGCTCGCGATCTCTACACCCAACTCCACCTCTCCAAAAAGGGGTCGCCAGCCGAGAGGGAGGCACCCAAGGGGACCTACTGGGATTTGAGGGATGACCAACCTGCCCGACGGGGATCGGTTTTTGGGAGGGGGGGGCGGTTTAGGGACTGAACCCAAAATTTGGGTTTCCATCATTTTCCTTAGTTAAGGGGGACGGGGAGTAACAAGGGGTCTTTTACAAAACTTTTTTTGGAGATGAAAATTTTCCCTTTGGTTCAAAATTTGTTAAAAGGGCCCAAATCTAGAAACCTCTAGAAAATTCTAGTAGCTAAAGTTTTGCCGGGGGGGAGCGGGGGGGGTACATGCCTATCCTTAGGTGTTTCATGCTGAAGGAAAAAAAAAGTTTTTTCCAACGCTTTGAAGGCGGCATGTAACAGCCCTCCTTAAAGCGTCATTTTACATTCGGCCGGTTGGCAAATGTTTGTGTGCCTTTTAACGCCATTTTACTAGTTTGTTAAATTTTTTAAAAGTCCAAATTCTTTTCCTCGTCCTTTTTGCTCAAATTTTCGAGGGCCCCCAGAATCTCCCCAAAATTTTTTTTTGGAATTCCCACCAAACCCTATTAAGGGGCCAAACCCGCAGCTCTCCCACATAGAGATACACTTTAAAATGCGGTTTCATCTCCTGGAACATAAAGGGTTCCCTTTTTCCCCAAAAAAACGGTTTGGAAGGTAAACCGGGCATCAAAAGAACTTTGCCCTGATGTTTTTTCTCCTAAAAAGGAATCGCACTTGCACCCTGATGACAAAAAGCTTTTGGAGAACTTGGGGGGTCACCCCTTTTGGCTCCCCTCTACTTTGGGGAAAAGGGCGGGGGTGTAAAGGGCTCATTAAAAAAATTTTTCCCTTTTGACGGGTCTCAAACAACACACACTGAGGGGAAAAAATTCCTCGCATTTTAGTAATCCAAGGGGGGAAAAAGGGGTGCCCTTAGCATTTTATAATTTAATTCTATGACCCAATGGACCGGGAACCCGGGTTTTTTTTTTGGGGTTTTAACCCGGAGGGGGATTTGTGCCGATCAAAACAAGGGGCCAAAATTTAATTGGAGGAAAACATAATCCCGGTTTTAGACCGGTGGAGGATAGGGGGGAGGGCCAAAAACCCAACAAAAAGCGAAAAAGTCATTTCCAAGCCTAAAAGGGGGAGTTTTTCTACGCCGCCTCGGACGCCACTAACTCCACACGGGGTTGGGGGGGCCGGAAACCAAAAAGGAGGCGGAAATTACACCTAAAACCCCCCTTTTTCACCATCGGGGTCATTTTTGGGAAAATCTCTGGTATCTGACACCCCCCCAAACTAGAAAAAAAAAAGTGCCAGAAATTTAAACCAAGGTCATCTCTGATCACCCCCCCAATTTTCGGGGTTTTGAAGGAATGCTTTCCGAGAGGTGGCAAACTTTTATTTGGAATTTCCTTCCTTATCGCAAAAAAGGGGGATACTTTTGCTAAAAGGGGTCGGGGGTTGGGATAAACCTATGCTTCTGACAACCAGTCCCACCGGGAAGATCCTTCACTCTTTTGGGGCCGACTGAAAAAAGGGGTTGCTTGGGAGGCGGGGTTTTTTAAGCCTAAAACCTCCCTTAATTTAAAGCAAACTGAAGGGGGCCTACCTGACTGGGCCCCAGAAAAGGGTTTTGGAACCTATAAGACCTTCCTTGGGGATATGCTCGAAAAGCCAAACGGAAAAGGGAAAAAGGCCCAAACGGGTTTTTTGGAAACCCCCGGCAGATCGTAGAGGGAAAATACATAGGCCCCACTTACCCCACATCTTCAGGTACAAATAAATTCCGGAAAAATTTTTTCCCGGGGTGCGAAAGGGGCCCACAAACCTGCACACATTCAAGCTCTCCACACACCGGTTAAGGGGACCATTTTCCACTGACCCCTAAGAATTTAAAGACACGCTCAGACAAAATTTTTTGCTACTCTGTAACCCCATCACAGGGTCAATTTCCCAAACGAGGATGGGGCGGGGCCCCCTTTCCCCTCCAAGGTTTAAATTGCCACCTTGTCCCGATCCCAAGGGAGGAACGAATGCGGACATAACTGAGGAGGAGGGCAAGAAAGGGGTATTCGCCAATTTAAGGCAGGGAAAAGGGCCCCCGGGGGCCCGATGGGTTTCCCCTTTTGGGGGGGTTTTACCAAAATTTCCCGAAACGATTTAGATCCCCCCCCAAACCCCCCCCCAACTACTATAACTCAAACTGCATAATGAGCCTGGGTTCCCCCAGAATCAAAAAAAGCATATAATTTAAAAATTTTCCCAAGAAAAAGGGGAAAAACCCCGCTTCTCCCCCATCAAAAGGCCCCCTTTTCCCTCATAGACAATTTACCCAAAATCCCCGTCAAAAAAAATTGGGTGAAACCCTCCCCGCGTGTTATATGCCGCACTTAGTTGGACCCTCCCAAAAAAAGGGGGTTCATCAAGGAAAGCGGCGGTGGAAAAACCCTCAGAAAGTGCTAGCGGTTTTTGGGGAAAGGGGCCCCACACAAACCACCCGCCAGGAGAGGGGCCGTCCCCGGGGGCCTTGGATCAAAAAAGGCCTTCGATAACGTGCGATGGACTGGGTTTTTGGTTTTTCCCGGACACCAGGAATTAAAAGGGACGTTTCGCCTTTTCCTCTCGGGCCCCTAACCCCCCCCCAACGGCCCCAAAATTTTTACCCCGGGGTTTTCCTTTTCCCCAAAAAATCCCCCCCCCAGAAAGGGACAAGACAGGGAGGGCCAACTTTCCCCCCCTTTCTTTTTAAAATTTTGGGCCCTTTGAACCCATGGGGACGGTACTTTAGGTTCTGCCCCCTTTTTTCTCGGGGATCCCCGGAAAAAGACAAAAGGGGGGAAGACCGCTTTGTTTTTCAGACGATCTCAAAAACTATTCATGTCCCGCTCCCCTGACCCACCCCCCTCCCCATGCTGGGGTTTTCTTTCGGGTATTTCGGCACGCTATCAGGGTAAAAAAGGAAATTTTTCCCAAAAGTGAAGGGTTTAAAAATTTTTCCCCAAAAACTATCACATTTCCCCGTGGGCGAACAAAAAGGGTTAGACATTACCAGGGGGGTTTTGAACACATCACCTATTTGGGTAACAAGGTGGGCCGGGCCCGGGCCCTTTGATGTAAAGTTTAATTAAAAATTTCCCCCCCTTAAAAAAAAAAATCTCCCAGGGGTTTTGAAGCGTTGGACCTCACTTGCCACTGTCCACTTGCCGGTAGATGCCACGCCAAAAAGATGGGCTCTTCCCACAGCTGCTATACCCCCTACAGACCCCCCCCATTCCTGCTTTAAACATACGAACAACAACCACCTAAAACCCCATGCTTCCCCCAGATTTATATGGGCCCCGGGAAAAAAACCCCCCTATTGCCTACTTTAAAATAATCCTGCCAAAAAAAGGGGAGGTGGACTGAATCTCCCGGGTGTTTGGGTTATAACCCGGCCGTCGACTCATCAAATGCTAACTGGATTGGGGGCACTCCCCCCCTTTTTTTAATTGGGAAAATTTAAAAAAGTTTTAAGCGCCCTTGGGACCCACAGGCCTTTTCTCCAAAAATAAGTACCCAAGCTGCCCCCTTATTAAGTTGGGCTCCATTGTTCCCAGACACATTAAAGGCCTGGGAAAAAAACTGAAAAAAACGCTTAGGGGCCCTTTTCCCCGCCTCCCAAGGACAATGCCCAATTTTTGGGAAACCCTCCCCGAGTTTCCGCGGGTTTAAGCAAACCGAGTTTTTGGGAAATGGAAGGAGGCAGGTCTGGGCCCAAAGCGGGGCAGCTAATGCAATGAGTTCTCTGGAAAGGGGGTAAAGCCCCTGGAGATGCTCGAGAATTTTTCCTTAACCCAAACACCAGCTTTTGGCCCCCTATCAGCTCTTCCATTTCTGTAATGGGGGGACTAAGAATGTCTCCAAAAAAAAGGAAAACCCTTTCCCAACGAAATTTTTGGGCACTTTTGTCAAACCGGGTCCCCAGGGGGCATATTGTCTATCCGGGGGCCTATCGAAATGAGAGAAAAATTCATAGAATCGCATTATTCTGACAGAGAGATAGGGAAACCCCTTAAAGCAGAGGTTTAAGAAAAACCGATTGGGGACTGTAGGGGGGGAATTGGGGGAAAGCTGGGAGAAATTCAGGGCTGGGGAATTTAACTCCGATTTTGAGGTTTCCCAAAAAAAGACCATAGGGGGCATGAGACAAGAAAAGGGCCAGGTTTTCACTTTAGTAGTGTTTTATATTTTTTTTTTAATTTTAAATTTTTTTATACCCTTGTAAATTTTAGGTTTTTTCTGTTTTTTACTATCCCATAAATTCCCGGCACAGGCCCGGGGATTAAGCAAATGTGTGATAAGACCCCTATTACATGTCCCGAGATATGTGTTTTTTTTGTTTAAAATGTTTGAAAATGCAATAAAAATTTTTGTTTTTTAAAAAAAATAACAAGGGGCCAAAGGGAAACCCCCCTTTTCGGTAGTTTTAAAAAATAGACCAAGTAATTGGCTGTAAGCCGATAAAAAGACCTCAGACCACTCAGATTAAAAATTTATAGATTTAATTTTCCTAGGGGGGCGCACTGACAATAAAAAGTAAAGGAAGATAAAATTTATTTAAGGAAAAATCAAAGGGTTTTCAAAACGGATATGGTTACAATTCAAAGGGGAGTAAAATGTGTTCCAGTTACCGTGGTTGGCTTGGATCTGGGCCCACATGAGGGGCGGATGTGGCCCTGCGCTGCGTGGATGCTTCTGGAATGCTGGAATGATGTCAGGTACTCCCCTCCTGAATGCAACCCTGGGCCCAGCTGGGGCTCCTGCTTATATCTGTAATGAGACAGCCTATGTGGCAGCCCCCTACAATCCCCCACACACCCCTGGGACGGTCTACAAACTCCTCCCGCTCTGGCCATGCTATTTCTGACAGAAACACAAAAATGGACCATAACACAGCAGGACATTGGGACAGAACCGAGCCGGTGGCACCATCAGAACCGTCTGGGCCTAAGCTACGCCCCGATACCAGACACCCCTATCCTATGAGTTTCCTAAGTCCAGTTCTCGATATCTCGGTCCCCCTGCCTCGTGCAAACATGGGAGTGGTGGCTACGTGCACGAGGAGTTTAATATTTTAATATATGAAACCGCCATATACTTCGGATACACGATTATCTCATAACTCTTTATGAAAAATCGAGGCCGCTGCGGCTGGAAGCCTTTTGTCCTCCAGTCTTTGAAAGCCCATGTGTGTTTGCCTGAGCCACGTGCTAGTTAATGGAAATGAGGGTTCTTTTGATGGGTCAACCTCTCCTGCTGTTCTAGCTTCCTATAGAAGGGCATTTACAATGGGGTCTGAGCTGGGGGATAATTAATGTGTAAATTGGGACTTTCCTGGGAAATGACTCAAGTTGTGGTGGGGGATGTCGGCATCCTGAGTGACTTGTCATTTTTGGTTGAATTTTCCTCACACTGGGCATCTGCACTAGCTTTGTTTCTGTGTCTGAGCCTGTGTCCGCTGTATAGAGAATCTGCTGGTTGTAATGTAATTATCTGAATAAACATGCAGATGCTCCCTGCTTTGTTTTTGGAGAATGTGCTGTAGTTTTCTTTGGTATTATTTTGGGGTACATTTCACTTTATATTTTGTTTTGCATCAAAGGGGATTTATCGCTACATCAGTTCGTGTGTTTAATTGTACTTTCAGTTTCTCAGCTCCTCAAATCCAGGGGCGTTTCTTCCCCATTCAGCTGGGTGTTTCTTAACTGAAGAGGGATGACATCATCCCCCCTTCACTGTTCATGCTCACTCCTGAGTCAGTATGTTTGTTTGAGATCAGTGGGAGGGGATAGCACATCCCTGCTCTCCCCCCTCTCTGTCTGAGTCCACATGTCACTGTCCTCTCCCTATGCAGTCTTATTTTGTAAGAGCTGTTTACATACCACAGGCCTGCATTCAGTCTAGACAGTCTTCTATGAACTCAGAGCACTGATCTCTTCTCCTCTCACAGCTGGGGGTTTGTTACAGCTGAATCCAGTCTTCTATGAACTCCTCCAGAGCACAGATCCATCTCCCTTCTATGTTTACACAAGGCACCGAGGCACAATTCTGCAGTTTTCTGATTGTAGACGCAGCTGCACTGTCAATGAGGAGCTGGTGGATGTATAGAGTGCAGTTGTTGCCGGCCCCTTACACCCAAGGAGAATTAGGCACTGAGGCACAATTCTGCTGTTTTCTGATAGTAGAAGCAGCTGCAGTGTTACTGTGCAGCTCCTGGCTGTGCAGAGTGAAAGGTTGCCGGCCCCTAACACACAGGAGCATTAGGCACCGAGCACAATTCTGCTGTTTTCTGATTGTAGAAACAGCTGCAGTGTTACTGTGCAGCTCCTGGCTGTGCAGAGTGAAAGGTTGCCGGCCCCTTACACGCAGGAGCATTAGGCACCGAGCACAATTCTGCTGTTTTCTGATTGTAGAAACAGCTGCAGTGTTACTGTGCAGCTCCTGGCTGTGCAGAGTGAAAGGTTGCCGGCCCCTAACACACAGGAGCATTAGGCACCGAGCACAATTCTGCTGTTTTCTGATTGTAGAAGCAGTGACTCCATAGTGTCACTATGGAGCTGCTGGCTATGCAGAGTGAAATGTTGCCGGCCCCTTATTCTGAGTGAGAGAGGCAGGAATGCGCGCTCCCGTGCATACGACCGGGGGGCCAGACAGAATGTACATTAGTAGAGCCGGCAGCCAATGACATGAAAGGAGGCAGAATCTGACTGGCACTGGGGAACAGTGTTTACAGACACAGAAGATAAGGGATTCTGTGAGAACAAGACGGCTCTGCTAATAACATCCAATTGCAAAGTTTCTTGTATTCACTGCCCCCTTATTCTGAAAACCATTTAATGTAATGATACAACCCCTTTAAATGGGATGAACAGAAACAGCGAATTTTAGCATTGTTTTTATTTATTTTTTACAGCGTTTTGTTTTTTTTGTTTTGTTTTTATAGCATAGCTCGTTGTACACATGCTGAAACCAGATATATGAAGTTTTTTTTTTTCTTTCAGTGATAATGTATTTTTATTGGTAAAACTGATTTTTTTTTTTTATTTCTTTTTTTTACTGTTTTATTTGTCCCATTAGAGGCCTTGAAGATGGGGTCTTTAGATTGCTTACATAATACACTGTACTACCCTGTTTCCCCGAAAATAAGACCTAGTGCATTTTTTGATGCAGTTCAGAGTTTGTCTGCTTCTGCTGATGAAATTTCTACAATATATTAATACATGTGAATTTTTGTTCAACAATAAATGTGAATTATTGTTCATGGAAAAATAAGACCTCCCCTAAGAATAAGTCTTAGCTCGTCTCTAGGAGCAGAAATTATTATAAGGCACTGTCTTATTTTCGGGGAAACAGGGTAGTTATGCAGTGCAGCGTATCATTGCCTGTTTGTCAAGCTAAATGTGCGTTCACACAGCAAAGACAAAACACTGGGTCGGCATTTGTTTGCGCAATCAAGCCATCGCCCTTCGCACCCACATGTTCTGCCCAAAAACCGGGTGGAAGAATGACCACGTTCTAACACGGCGGCGGTGTAAAAAAAAATGTCCAGTGCAAAATCCGTGCAGTGGGGACGGCTGAACAGATTCAAATGGGTGTAAAAGGTTATCAGTGGGATTACAGACGGCTTTCAAATCCGAAAACTATGAAAACCAAAGCCCCGGGGGGCCGGGCCCTAAAAGGCTCAGAATTATGGCAGACTTGGGGGCCCCCAGCTAGCATGGCTGCGCAGCAGCACCCTGCAATATCTGACACTGGCAAAGGGAGCCCTGTTGCATAGTTTCATAGTTTGTAAGGCCGAAAAAAGACGAGACGTCCGTCCAGTACAGCCTGTTGTGCTAAGGTGTTGATCCAGAGGAAGGCAAAAACCCCCAATGAGGTAGAAGCCAATTGTCCTCATTTTAGGGAAAAATTCCTTCCCGACTCCAATCTGGCAATCAGAAAAATCCCTGGATCAATGACCCCTCTCCAGAATCCCGGTCACTATAACTTGTTATATTATTACCATAGTTGGCAACTTTTGAAAATGGAAAAGCAGGAGACCGAAGAGGGCGAAGCACGTAGCGCGCCGTGGCAAAAAATTTGCATGGACATGCCCATCTTTTAAATGTGCCACGCCCTTTCAAAAAGCCCCACCCACTCCGCCTAACTGCATAATGGCTTAGGAAGAATGCCAGGTAGATGCCCTTATAGCCAGTTAGTAGCCCCCCATAACCAGGTAGTGCCCCTTTCAGGCAGGTAGATGCCCCCTTGTAGCCGAGTAGATGCCTCCTTTAGAAGCCAGGTAGTTGCCCCCATTTAGTAGCCAGGTAGTTGCCCCTTTAGTAGCCAGGTAGTTGCCCCCTTTAGTAGCCAGGTAGTTGCCCCCTTTAGTAGCCAGGTAGTTGCCCCCTTTGAAGCCAGGTAGTTGCCACCTTTAGTAGCCAGGTAGTTGCCCCTTTAGTAGCCAGGTAGTTCCCCCCTTTAGTAGCCAGGTAGTTCCCCCCTTTAGTACACCGGTATTTTGCCCCCTTTATTTCCCAGGAAATTTTCCCCCCCTTTTTGGTAGCCAGGTGGGTTACCCCCTTTAAAACCCTTTGGTAGTTGCCCTTTTAGAAGCCGGTAGTTGCTCTCTTTAGAAGCCCAGGTAGTTGCCCCTTTTTTGGCCCCGGGTTTGTTCCCCCTTTTAGAACCCAAGGTATTTCCCCCCCTTTTATAGCCGGTAGTTCCCCCCTTTAGTACCCAGGTGTTGCCCCCTTTTTTGAACCCGGGGTAGTTCCCCCCCCTTTTAAAAGCAAGGTATTTCCCCCCCTTTAGAAGCCGGTAGTTGCCCCTTTAGAACCCGGGTTTATTTTGCCCCCCTCTGTAAGCCGGGTAGTTCCCCCCCTTTTGTAAGCCAGGTTTTTGCCCCCCTCTGTAAGCCAGGTAGAGCCCCCCTCTGTAACCCAGGTTTTTGGCCCCCCTCGTAAGCCGGGGTGGGCCCCCCCCTCTGTAGCCGGGTTTGACCCCCCCTTTGGGTAAGCAGGATTTGGGCCCCCCTCTTTTAAGAAGGTAGTACCCCCCCTTGAAAAGCCAGGTAGTAGCCCCCCTCTGTAAGCCAGGTAGACCCCCCTTGTAAGCCAGGTATTTTCCCTCCCTTGTAACCCAGGAAAAGGCCCCCCTATAAAAAAAAAAAATTTAAAAAAATTTAAAAGTAAATTCCCCCTCACAGGCTCCTGCAGCCCCGGACATCCACAGCCGATCTCCTAGGCGACGCAGGGGAAGTGGTGCAGCCGCGCGGGCACACCCCCCGCGCCCCTGGGCATGTTGTACGGTGTTTAAACCGGCCTTGGGACATACAGCGGGAGAAGGGGGGAGGGAAAGATCCCTCCCGCCCCCTCCCCGCCCCAGCGAGCTGGGCGGGTGAAGGGGGCGCAGCGGGGCCCCCTTTTTCCCCGGCCCGGGAAAAGGGGCCCCGGCGGCGGGCAGAGAAACCCCCCCTGCCCGCTGGAGGGAAAGCCAACCTTTCGGGAGGGGGGGGGGGACCCCCCAAATTGCGGGACCCCCCGAAAAAACCGGGGGGGGGAGATTTTGGGGATGTATATTATTACGCTCCAGAAAAGCATCCCCAAAACCCCTTTTTTAACTCGGGTTTAAAGAATTAACCCTGGCAATTTCCCCTGGGCCCGGCAGAGGTTCAAAAGTCTCATGCTCTTACAGTAAAGAATCCCTTTTTTATGTTTTTTCTCTTTTTGCCACCTAGCCATACGATCGCCTTTCCCCATGCAAAAATTACTGCAGTGTGTGGAAACCCCGCCCAAAAAAAGGGTTTTTTTAAACCCCCTTTAAACCCGGGAAAGCCCGGGAAAAATAGTTTTTTTTAGTTTTTACCTTTCCCTTTCAAATGTTTGAAAATTTTTTTTTTTTTTTTAATGACGCAGTTGGATGAAAGGCCCCATTTTATTTTAGACAAATTTTACTTTATTTGGGGGGAAAAGTTAAAGTTTCCTTATAATTAATTTTCAGAATTTTTTTTTTTTTTTTACAAACCCTTCACATTTCACACTTAATAACTTGTTTAGGGCCTGCCCCCACTGCCGGGGTTTTCGGCGGTTTTTCAGCCCAAATTTGCGGTTTTTCAGACCGCCCGAAAAACCGGCCGAAAATGAGCACAATTGTGCTCTATGGAAAACCGATGCAGCAGTCCCCACTGCACGGGTTTTGCCGTCGGAAGATGTGCTTCTCAATGGGAGGGGGGAGGGCTCTTCTCATCGCGGAGAAAAGCCGTTCCCCCCGCGGCCGGGTGGATGCGCCCTTAGATTAATCCTACAGGTTATTACGGTCATATTATTTATTTTTTTATTAACTTTTTTTTACACTTTTTATGTTTTTTATTTTTTAAATCCCATAGAGGGAGAACTGTTTTACTTTTTTTTTTTTTTTTTACACTTTGTAATGTATTAGCATATGTATGCTAATACATTATAATCAGTGTCAGTCTGACACAGGCAGTGATCAGGACAGCACACACAAAATTCCACAATAGATCCGTTATGGTCAATGTAAATGCAAAGTCCGTCCTTGTGTGAGCAAGCCACAACTCACCAAAAGTCAGTTAAAAAAAATATATATAATGGTTTGGACGACAGCATCTTAAAAGCCGGTGAACTTTATTCCAAAGTGAAAAAAAGTTTCAGCCCGTTAATTTATGGCCTTGCTTGAAAAAGGCCATGTTTTAACGGGCCGAAACGTTGCTATGGTGTTTTTCAGTTTGGAATAAAGTTCACTCCTGCTTTTAAGATGCTGTCATCCAAACCATTATATTTTTTTCAGGACAGCACACAGTCTGTCCTGATCACTGGCTTGTTACACAGACAGCACTGGAGCTACTCTAGGTCCCCAGGGCTGACTGTGCAGCCGTTCCCCGCGCTCTGTTGGGTCACCGGGCGTTCTGATCACCCGACAGAGCAGGGAACTCGATTCTCAGGAACTTGATTGCGCTGCGGTGACGATCCGCCACAATCAAAGGGTTAACGCACCGGGGAGCGGAGGTTTCCTCCGCTCCCCGGTGCTCGCAGGAGCTGCACTGGGATCAGGGCTATATAGTACAGGCCCGACCCCAGCGCAGCTGCGGCGCCGGGCGCCACAAACTCCGATGCCTGCAGCGACGCCAAAAGACGTCACTGCAGATGAACGACCCGCACCATCCGACGCCAAAAGTTGGTGGCCGGTCGTTAAGGGGTTAACTTCTTGCCGACAATTGATGTATGAGAACTTCATAGTATTGGTAATGGGCCGTCACCTGCTGGTAACAGCAGGGAATGGAGCCAGCTCTGTTCCCTGCTGTTAAACTCTTCAGCGGCTGCGGACCGATCAACACCCCTGCGGTGAGTTTGTGGGGTGCGGATCATGAAATATGGCGGCTGGAAGTCTTGCGAAGGCTTCCATTGCCTCCATGTCTGCAATTGTAGGCAGGAACTGCTAGAACTGCCACCTTTGAACATCCTTTTATATTGTTTTATACAATAAAGGGGGTATTGACGATTAAGCCCCCGAGGAGGACTCGATATTACTATGGGAAAAAAAATGGTTTCAAGTATAAATACAGATATTAAAAGTTCAGATCCCACCCCTATCCCCATTTTACAAATTAAAATAAATATTAAAAAGTTGCACATAATTCGTATCTCTGCATTCGTAAAACATCATTTATCCCATACGCTGAAAGCTGTAGAAGTCCATAGGTGGAAGCACAATTTATTGGTCACCGAAAATGGCGCTGGGACAAAAATCTAAAAATATTGAAAATGTTTGGATTATTTTTACGGCACTAAAACATAACGAAAACCCTGGAATTGACGGAATAGTAACGATATATATAGTATATACAGTGCTGGGTGGTATATAACATACATAATACAAGATAGTACACACTATATATGGTGCAGGATGTTACATAGTAAATACAGTGCTGGGTGGTATATAACATACATAATATAGATGGTACACAGTATATACGGTGCTGGGTGGTGTATAGTATATACAGTGCTGGGTGGTGTATGGTATATAGAGTGCTGGGTGGTGTATAGTATATACGGTGCTGGGTGGTGTATAGTATATACAGTGCTGGGTGGTATATATAGTTCTGTATGTTATATAGTATATACAGTGCTGGGTGGTATATTATGTGTATATATACTGCTGGATGGTATAGAGTATATGTGGTGCTTGGACATATATAGTGTATACATACAGTGTGGTATATAGTGCACATACACAGTTTTATGTATATAAGTGTGGATGTATAGGTATGTTTTTTAGGTTTTTGAATTTTTACGTGCTGGGTGGTATGGAATATATATATATAGCTCTGGATGGTATATATAATGCAAGAGGGTATAGAGAATGGTCTGTTTGTATACAGTTGTAGGGGTGAGGAATTTAAAAAGTATATACAGGCTGGGTGGTAGACAGTGTATTATATTATATATATTTATAATTTTTATATTTGTGGGGTGATATATATAGTTCTGAAAAGTATAATATATACAGTGCTGGGTGGTATACAGTATATGGGTGAGGAGGGTTATTTTGTTTTACAGTCCCCCCCCCTTTTTTTAGGTGGGGGACTTTTCCCCCATTTTTTAGCACTTCAATAAAAAAAAATAACCATATGAAAGCATGAGAATGGGGTAAGTGGGGGGAGCAGAGACAGAGGCATTTGGGGGGGACAGAGTAGGTAGCGCCTCAAGTGTCAGTGCGAGTGAGAGCAGCGCTGATTGGTAGAGCAGGAGTCAGCAGGGGCTGCTTCACCAATCAGAACACTGCTCACAGTCCAGCACACTCTGTATCTGGGACTGTATCTTTCCCTCCATTGTATATGCTCATCCTTCATCAGAGAAGAATGAGAAGCTCTTGCCGAATGCCAATAACACCAGACTACAGGAGACAGATAAGGTGGGGACAAGGGTGCTAGGCATTGTGTGTGCATTTACTGTAAGGTACGTACTGTATATGTGAGATGTGTATATACTGTACAGCCATGTGTCTAACCATGTCACGTCTTCCCTGCACTTACGCGCCGGGGAAGATGAAAGTGAATGGGGCCGGCCCCGCAGCATTTTAGAAGTGCGGATTGGCCAGCGTGTACTCCTAAAACACCCGGCATATAGCAGAGTGCACAGTACAACCCGCTGTACACCTTTTGAACATACCTTAAGGGTACGTTCACGTGGAAGATATGAATGCTGATTCTCGGACTGATTCAGTGCTGGATCTGTAATAGATAGTAGCCTCAAAGGGGCTATCCTGTCCTTGTGGGGGTTCAAATTATCTTAAAAATAACAAAAGGTGCACCGAGAAAACAAATCACAACATCCCCCTGTTGCTGGGGAAAGTGCTTTTGTTTTTTATTCCCCAAAATGGTGGTTTTTTATACCTCTTTGCAAATGAGTAGTATAAAAAGGGCATCACATGTAGCGGGGCGGGTGAGGGTCTATTGGCACGTCCTTATCTATGGCCACTCCTCACAGCTTCAGGAAAATGTCTGAAACACAGGGTGTAACTTCTGACTAGGCGCCATCTTGGATTACACGACGATATATACAACTATAGTACAGGCAGCCATTTTGTGTAACACATTAATGAAAAAAGATTTACCTACAGCTTTTACATGCTGTACTATACAATGTATGTGCCTATTATGTATTTAATAGATATATATGTATGTGTGAAGTATATACTAAACTAATACATTAAATAGAGGAACAAAGGGTTCACAACATATATAATCTTTGTTCCCATCCACAACAGTCCCCCCTTGAGATTTGTTCTCATTTTATCTCGCCCTATCCTCTTTTCCTATTTCCTCTTTCCCGATTTTGTCTTTTGCCGGACTAGTACCTCGCCCGATAAGGGCGGGACCCTCGTAGTCCTGATACGCCCTTAGCTCACCCTTACACTTCTCTGGTCTAATTCTTTGATGAGATGTGCGTGTTGCGAGGGGAGTAGATGACTTTCCGGAGCACTTCTGACGTCAATGGTCTCTCATGGAATAGTGTCTTAATGTCCACATCATCATGGTGACAGCTTTGGGACAGCTGAAGAGTGTGGTGATAGTGTCGCTGTCATTCATACGTGGCCAGGCGTGGGACATCTGCTTCTATCTTGATGGGAGTTAGTCTGGTCCAAGCTCTCACATATAGTTTTCCTCATACAAGGAGAACACAACAGGACCATTAGAGCAAGAATTAGCAACACAATCAATATGGCAATACCTGATCTGGGCAGCATTCCCTGCATCCCTTAATCCATGAAGTATACGCTTGTACTCCCAGGGGGATGATCTATGCCTGAGCGAGTGGGCGGGGTGGGGGGGTCGAGGTACGCGTTGGGCTTGATGGGGTTGTTTATTTTTACATTATGGTTAAGACTTCATCCCACGCACGTAAAATACTACTGAACCTCCCCGCCGTTTTGTTGAGTCCTATAACCCTATCAGCCCACTCGCAGGGACCCAATTCCCCTCTGCCCTTCTTCTGAGAGATCACTTGAGCTTTCTAATGGGCCACAGTGGACCTTCCCTTGCGGTCCTGTATTATCTGGGAAAAAGTACAGCCAGGTTTCTCATGTTTGCGGTGGACAGTGGATTTCGGTTAGCAGAAGATTCAACCCCACGGGCCACTTGGTCCCTTGCCTTTAACGCATCAGGGACCCCCTTGGGCCTCCTATAGCATCAATATACAATGGGGGTTTGAAGTGCCCCTTAGGGGAGGCTTTCCCTTCTCCTCTGGCTCTCACTGTGTCACTATTTCTGACCCCTCACTCAATATGTGGAATGGATGAGTAAACTTAGTCAGCGCACATATCCGGCCTAGTTGCCTCAATTTCGTATCTATGTTTTATGATCTCCACATCTCCCATATATGTCCCCGTAGGACCTGATTTTGTACAAGGCTGCCACTGATGTTTCTGTATGTGGAGCAATAACCTCTTTCTTTGGGAATTTGCCCAGGAATCTGCCATTTCCACACTACTGGTATAGAAGGTGTAATTGCCTGGGTAGACAGTAACCCCAACTGTTGGCTTTGTTGCTTTTTGGATATTGGGTACTCTGCCTTCCTGTCCTCACAGGCAGATGATCTGTGGTGGTGTTTGGTGTATAAACTAAAGAAAGCATTCGCTGTGCTGCCTTCGGGAATCTCTAGTGGGACAGTGCCTAATATGAAGTATGGGAGAACCTGAAACAGACATTGCCGTTTGTTTTGTTATGTTGGGCAGCTGTATAATTTTACCCATTTCTAGCCACAAGTTCTTATTCTCGAGAACACAGTCTCACCGTATAGTATCTTCCAGGGTAGGATCTGCATGGCTGTCATGCTTGAAAAAGTCTGCACATGGGGCATGCTTTTTAACTTAGGTACTCCCTGTTCTCGACGGTTCCAGTCTTTGCCAACCTTTTCTTGTAGTAGGTGGTTTTTCCCTTGTTTTATCTTTCCTCTTTAAGGCAGTCTCTGGTCTATACCCCCAGTCATTCCCTGTGTTCCAACCCACCACAAGACCCCAGTATTAGGCAAGATGGGTCCCCAGAGTACTTCTCCAATCACACACCAATATATGCATGGGTTGCTGACCAAGAGTTAAGCTAAATAATACGTAACATCAGTAAAAGCAGCATCTGCCTCATATCCGAGGGGCTGGAGCGATCTTGCAGTGTGAAGAATGGGATCCAGTTGGGCTTTCCTGCCCACCTTGCAGATGTGGTCAGTGGTCAGCAGAACTTGGTCGGCCCTTCCAAACCTCGGCCATCTAGGGTTTTACACACAAACTTCTTCTTGTAGACCCAGTCTCCAGGCTGTGCTTATGAGCAGCAACGTCTGTCTGGATCTGGAATGGAAAACTCTAAAATTATCATTAGACGACCAATATGTAACCACTGCAGTCAACATAAGTGGTCATAGCATCGTTTTGAAGCTACAACTCCTGAGGGAATAAATATGCACCTAGCCTTGGGGGCACTGCCTAACATGGATATCATAGGGGATAGAGAGTAACTGTTCCCGGCGGCGTGTGCCTGACTCTAACCATGCTATGGGCGGCCTGTTATCTGGCCAGGGCATGACTGTTTCTCTTGCCACTTTAAGCATCCGTGCTTTCAGAGTCCTGTTCCATGTCCCCATTGCACTACAGCTGGGTATAGCGCCGATGGAGCGCAGGGTGCTCCCTACTCCATATAGCCCGTCGTCTTCATTCTTCTTGGCCTCCCTTCTTTTCCAGCTTTTCCTTTTCTTCCAGTGGAGCTTGTTCCTGATCTTGGCCAGCAGTCTCCTTGCAGGTTTGGCTGTATGATGTTTTCCTCCTGCACCCCTGACAGCTGACTTGCTTCCCCTTTCTCACCTCTGCGGCCTGTGGGCTCATTGTCAGCCAAGTGGTTTCGTCCTTTGTATTCAGCTTCCCATGTGCCTTCATCTTATTATGGCACTTTCCGTGGCAGCAGCATATGCAACCATCATGACCAGAATGTCTTGATTCCATGTTTCACTTTGTTCTTTCTCCCCCGCACGCGCACACCTTAATCGTCCACCCCCGCTCACCAACAAGGTCCACCGACCACCCTGGGCTGGACCGGAAAGTCGTAACAGTGATCCGTATATTGTTGGCCGTTTTGCCCTCCCTGCCAAACGTCAACTTCCGTCTTCTTGGCCGCTGACCTTACCCCTCGCACTCTCTCGCGCAGGACCCCCTTCCTTGCTCCCAACACTGCTGTCCCCCCCCCCCCCCCCCCCCCCCATGGTGATGTGCTCACCGGCATATCCCGTGTTGTCAACATCACCTCATGATTTCTAAGCAATCATGCTTTCTTCATGTGCACCGGATTCTTCCAATTCCTCTTTCATCCTCATTTCCCCCCTCTTGGAAAGGGGAAAGTAAGGTGGCTGGATGAAGAACACAACAGCGCAGGCAGATTGTCGTTATCCGGCAGGAGGTGAGAATACTGAAGCCTGAGATGCTGTGAGAATGAGAGACGCCATGGTTGAGAATGGCGGAGATGGCACATGGAGCCAGGAAGGATTGAGGGAGTGTCGACTACAATATCGCGTTTTATCCAGCAGCACTTGGGCCTGCAACTTACCGTCTGTAAATTGGAAGGTCCTCCCCTTTGCAGCTGGGTCCAGTCTTGCAGGAGTAGTATCCAGCTGGTCTGTTTCGGCTCCATGGGCCAGTGTTGCTAGAGACTCCCAGGGCATGTCCTTCCCTTTCCGATACAAAGATGCTTGAAGGTCTTGTGGTAGTTCGGCAGGCCTAGGCAGGGGCACTGGCAATAGCTTTCTTAAGCTTCCTGGGAAGGACTCTAAGCATCTTCTTGAAGGTGGAGTGAGTTGTCTTCACTGCCTCATACCAGAATTTAGCTCAAGAGTGATATCCCTGTGTAATATGGATGCTGGGCTTACTGGGGGGGGAATAGGACAGACATAAGGATAGCAGGGTCCGAGTATCTGCTTGTGGTGTCCTCCTCTTCTTGGTTTTTCACGGCGGGGGCCAGTGTTCCTGCCTCTGTTGCAGTTTCAAGCAACTAAGCGGTGGTCTTGGGCTTGTAAGCTCCAAGGGGTCTTCACATACATCTCCACCATCCCAGGAGCAGGCATTTAATCAACATATCCGCAGGCCAGATTGCCTCGATGCCTTTTGCAACTAGAAGAACCACATCTATGGTAGAGTCTTGTTTTACTCAGGCCGAACATCTTTCATATGCTTCTTGATGGGTTCCAGCAGCCCAGCCACAAAGGGCACTGGTCAGCATCCGAGATGTGGCTTCCAAAGGAGAAAATCCTAAATCAGATGAACATCTGAGTTATCCGTGCATGATATTTCTTCACTGTTTTCCACCTTTATCCTGAGTGAAGTCTGTATAGTGTCAACCCTGGTCTGAAAGTCTGTCCCCAGCCCAGTTTCAAGCTGTTCAGCAACATTTACACACTCTGGAAGCAGCAGTGACAATCATCCATATCTGACGGCTTGATGAGGGATTCAGCCCACAATGGGGCCGTCTGAATCCCGGCTTTAACCTCTGACATAAGCCATAAAATCTTTCAGGTAATAGGCATAGGGTTTCTCAGGGTCCAGTTAATTTCACTTGTTAAGACAGGGACACTTGACTCGGTGGAATGTACATAATAATGTTCGGCCTTCGCACCCCTCCCTTTGCAGTGAGGCCTGGTGAGATAAGGGGGGTCTGGCCGTAGGCAGTTCCTGAGCCCTCTCCACTTGTCAGCTGATCTACTCCTCCATGAGCTTCACTGGGGTGTGCTGTCCCCCCGCCAGCAGCAAGCCATATTTGCTAGACTTGTCGCGTATGAGCTCATCCGCTCGTCTTACTCCTCCTTGTCATCCTCATGCTGTTAGAGCCTGCTCCCACTGTATCCTTCTCTCCCAGTACCATGAGGTTCTCCACTGTAGGGTGGCTGGGTTCTGGTCACACATAGCCCAGTATTCTGCATCCATAATTCGGACATACAGTACTATGTTACCACCATTCTTGGTCCCGGAAGTGAATGTGGTTGACCCAGGAAGGGGGCGGGCATTACACCCAGAAGGAAGAGGATGTGACATTCCTAATGGGAGCAGTAGGGGGGGGGCCGGGGGCTGGAGTAGGAAAGTGACTGGAAGGGGCGCGGCCAGTGGCACTAAAGGTTAGGTAGTCTGGGTGTTACTGGGCAGGGCTGGAGCCGTAGGTGTGGCTACAGGGGGCAGGGTGAATTGTGACACAGGTGGGGCCTGTCTTGGGTGCGTGGTTCCCTATTATTGCAGCAGTTCTGTCTACACCCCTGACTTTGCTCTCCCTCCACCCCCAAACAAGTCCCTCCGCCTTTACAGGGCGTGGCACATTAGTCACACTTTTCTTTGTTTCAGAAACTTCTCAGGGGATTGATACACATAGGCAGCTGCACCCCCAGGGCCCCACCCTTCTTTATGCATCCTTATTGTTACACTGTACAAGCATTCAGCCACAACAAAAACATTCCAAGTTCCTTCACATCTACTTCTTTCTGTATTATCACTCAGACATTTCCATTCTCTTATCTCAAATGTTTATGAGGTCCTAAATCACACTTCGCTACTTGCAAATTCTTCATGACTACTTCACTTACTTCTTCCATCTACAATGAGACTATTATTCTATATTCTTAACCAATCTAAAACCAAGCAGATGGCGCTGTGCCCTCTAAACTCAAAACACTTACATACCAGAAACTTCTTTGTTCCTATTGCAGGACACACACGACAGACTCACAGACGACAGACGTATCAAAATGTTTAAAAAAAAACGATTTCAGGCAAGCTGTTCTCCCCCCCCCAGCCTCTCTACACCAGAAAGCCTTGAATCATGATTCACCATTCAAATGAATCTCAATTTTCAACAAGAGGCTTTTTCTCCCCAAGCCAGTGACCAAGTTACTACTCGCGACTCAGAATTCACCGTGTTATCTATCCAATCGGGATGTTCTCATAAATCACATGAGCGCCCTCTAGGGCTTTCGGCTCCGGTGAATACTCAGCTGACATAACACCTTTGCTTTCCCAGCTTTGCTTTTCAATCATTTCAAAACATTCAATAAAACCATACAACAGAAAATACCCACAAGGAGTTTATTTGACAGGTCATAGGTTCAATAGCATGGGTCCGACTCGGTACCTGTCAGGGCGTGATTCTACCACAATAAACGAATGCTTCTACTCGCCTCGTACTGCTACCACTAGACGAAGCAATTGCTCGGATAAAGCAAAGGTTTAAACTTTACATTACCTGGACAAATTTCAGAAAAGAGTGTGGCGCCTTTACTCTCATCTGTGTCCGCCATTAGGAAGCACTCACCAGTTCAGTTTTCGGTTTAATAAATCAAGATCTAAAGCCCTTGCCCCCGTTGCAGGCCGGTTCCATCCGTAATAGTAGTAGCCTTCCAAAGGGGCTATCCGTCCTTGTGGGGGGTTCAAATTATCTTAAAAATAACAAAAGGTGCACCGAGAAAACAAATCAAAAAAAATTCCCCTTTGCTGTGAAAGTTTTTTTTTGATTTTATTCAAAAAATGGTGGTTTTTTATACCTTTTTAAAAATGGTAGATAAGAAGGCATCACATGGCTTGCTGTGAGGTTTTTGGCCGCCCTTTATCTAGGCCCCCATCCACAGTTTCAGGAATGTCTGAACACGGTGTAACTTTGACTAGGGCCTTTGGGTTTACACGCGATCTAACAAACTACTACAGGCACCATTTTTTTTAAAACACAATGCAAAAAAAAACCTAACTTTTTACTTGGTACTATACAAGTATGTGCCTATTATGTATAAAAATAAAATGTATGTGTGAAATATACAATAATACTTTAAAATAGAGACACAAAGGATCACACATATTAACTTTGTTCCATCCACAACAGATCTCCCTCAAAACGGTGCCCAACCCGGAGGAAATGATTTACTTTTAAAACCTTTTGTAAAATCATGTGTTGTTAGATGACACTGATTATACTAGATTTTCGGCGCGTTTTTTCAGACCAAAAAGAATTCTTCAAGGGTTTTATGCACTAACGCACTAATATAGGGGGGAAAAATCTGCCCGGGCATTGGGTCATTACTATTAAAAATTTTGGTTTGCAAGCGCCGAATTCCAAAAGCAAACGCCCTGTCGGGGCTGAAAAACTGTCATTGAATTTCCCCCTAAGGCTGTTCAACGGCTTTTGAGGCGCGTCAGAGTGCCGCAAAAAGCTGGGTTTTTAAACCAGGCTTCAGCATGTAAATTCCAAAGCATGGGGGAACGCCACTAGCAATTTACATGTCAATTATCCCCCCGTGTGTACAATACGATTTTACTGTACGCGCAAGGGACGACGCGTAATCCATAGCTCTCTAATTGCTCTCTCCATAGCTCCAATTGGGTGCCATTTCATCGCATTAATGCAAAACACGTGGAAAAATGGTCGAAATTGCACTAAAAAAACCTGTGTGAACATCCCCAAGTGTGTAGGTGTCTGGTTAAAAATTTGTATTTACACACACAATTTCCGGGGTATCTTGTTAAAAGTGTCTCGGGGTACAGTTGTTATGTAAAGTCTTGGGGTTAGTGTAACCTGTTGTACTTTGGGGTTAAGTAATCTCTGGGGTACGATGAATAATCTAATATCTGGGGTAAGTGGGTAATTAGTAATCTCAGTGTCGTGAGTAATGTCATTTTGGGTATATGTGAATATAGTAATTTGGGGTCAGTGTGTAATGTAATCTCTTGTGTATGGTGTGCCGTAATTCGGGGGGTACAGATGTAATCAAATCTCTGGGGTATTTTGGGTAATGTACAATTTTTCTGGGATACAGTGTGAAATGTAAAAAACTCTGGGGTACAGTGAGAAAATGTAGTAACCCGGGGGTACAGTGATAATGTAAAAATTCTGGGGTACAGTGAGTAATGTAGCAACTTCTGGGGTACAGTTTGAAATGTAACATAATCTCTGGGGTACAGTGAGTAATGTAGTAATCTCTGAGGTACAGTGAGTAATGTAATAATCTCTGTGGTACAGTGAGTAATTGAAATCCGGGGGTACAGTGAGAAATGGGGAAAACTCGGGGGGTTACTAAATAAGCAGTATATCTGGGGTACAGTGGGAAAATTAGAATCTTGGGTTAGGATAATGTAATTTGGTGTATGGGTGTAATTAGTAATCTCTGGGTTACAGTGGAAATGAATCCTTGTGTAGGGTGGTACTGAAATTTCCTGGGTACAGCATGTAATCAATCTTGGGGTACATGGGAATGTAGCAACCTCGGGGTACAGTGGTTGAAATCTAATCTCGGGGGTACAGTGAGAAATGTAGAAATTTCTGGGTTACAGTGAAAAATTAGAACTCGGGGTAGGTGAAATGTAATCTTGGGGTACAGTGTAAAAAAGTAATTTAATTTTGGGGGGTAAGTGTTAATGTAATCTCTGGGGTACATAAATTTAAATTTGGGGTACGTGAGTAAGTAATCTCTGGGGAAACAGTGAGTAATGTAATCTCGGGGTACGGTTAGTAATGTAATCTCGGTGTACATTGTAATGAAACTCGGGGTACATGTGTACAGTAAGTAATGCTTTTCTTTTGGGGTTCAGTGTATAATATATAAATTTTTTTGGGGTACAATAATTTTATATTATTTCTTGAGTAAAGTGTAGTTGAAAATGTAATTTTTGTGGCCCCCCTGTGTAATTTAAAAATTTATTTTTGGGGTGCAGTGAGTGATGTCTTTCTGGTGTTGTAGCAATAAAATACATTTTGGGGTACAGTATTGACATAAGTGTTCCCAGGGGGGAAAAGTGAGATTTGGGGGCTTTTATTTTCCCCGTTGTGTGTAAAAAAATTTTAAAGGAGTAGTGAGGGGGGATGGGAGGGTTTAAGCGAAATTTTCTGCATTGTACCCCATTTTTTATTTCCATTGAGGGGGGAAAATTGTCGGGGGGTGGTTTGGTTTTTTGCCGGGCGCTTTTTAGTCCCAGTCCCCGGGCCTAAACCAAGTAATTAGAGAGCGCTCAAAACCTTCGGGTTGCACCAAAGGGTTTGCCATAAGGACTCCGGCCGGGCCGCGGGGGGAGCACGCATCCCTCAGACTCCCAGCTGGGTTAGAAGGGGCCCCTTCACTGAGGGGGAGAAGGGAAGAAAGGGACGGGGGAAGTGAAAGGGAAGGCGAGTGAAGGAGGGAGGGAAGGAAAATAGGGGATAGAGGGGAAAATTTGGGGCCCACCACTTTTTGAACCCAAAATAGCCCTGGTGATATACAGTATACATGGGCAGGTATATATAGTAAATACGTGTGGGTGGTATATAACTATATAATACTGGATGGGATCAGTAAAATAAGGTGCGGATGGTATATTTAATCACCGGGGGAGTGCATATTTAACGGGTGGTATACACAATAAAGGGGAGGAGGTAAGATATCACTGTGGGTGGTATGTAGCATATATAATACTGGATGGTATACGTATAAAGGGGCAGGATGGTAAAAGTAATCAGGCGGGTGGTATGTAGCTATAAAACTGGATGGTATACGCAAAGGGCGGGTGGTATATATATAACAGTCTGGGTGTAAGTAGCCTAAAAATCTGGATGGTTACATATATAAGGGCAGGATGTTATATATTAACAGTGTGGGGGTATTTGCATATATAAAAATGGATGGTAACAGATATATGGTGCGGATGGTATAGTATACGGCTGGGTGGTATGTAGCAATTATACGGATGGTATCAGCATATATGTGCAGGATGGAATAGAAACGTGTGGGGTGGATGAGCCTATAAAACTGGATGGTATACAGATATAAGGTGCAGGAGTTATAGTAAACAGTGCTGGGTGGAGTAGCATATATAATACTGATGGTTACAGCTATATGGGCAGGATGGTATATGAAATTACAGTGTGGGGTGGATATAGTTTTCCACTGACAAAGAACAAAATAATTTATAATTTAAGGAGTTGTGTAACATGAGAGAAAAAAATCCAGAAAATCACATTGTATAAATGATGGAAATGTATTTGCATTTTGCTGAGAGAAATGACCCCCTTCCAACCATGAAGAGTTCTGGCTCCTATAGACCAGTTAGACTCCTAATCCTCTCGTTACCTGCATTAACAGACGATGTCTTACATAGTCACCTTTATAGAAGACTCCTGTCCACAGACTCAGTCAGACTCTAACCTCTACAACATGGGCAAGACCAAAGAGCTTTCTAAGGATGTCAGGGACAAGATCATAGACCTGCAAAAAGCTGGAATGTGCTACAAAACCATAAGACGCTGTCTTACATAGTCACCTCTATAGCAGCCTCCTGTCCACAGACTCAGTCAGTCAGACTCTAACCTCTACAACATGGGCAAGACCAAAGAGCTTTCTAAGGATGTCAGGGACAAGATCATAGACCTGCACAAAGCTGGAATAGGCGACAAAACCATAAGACGCTGTCTTACATAGTCACCTCTATAGCAGCCTCCTGTCCACAGACTCAGTCAGACTCTCCTTTCACAGAATGAGCACCCTTGCCTCAATCTCCTCACACACCGAACATCGTCAGTAGTAAATGTCTCAGGTCACACAAGCACCTACGTCCAGTCCACACTTGTTGACAGCGGTTGATCCTATGCGCGCTGCCTTTTTGTCTATTTACTCTGTTTCACTGGTCGGAGACAACATCTAACGATCCGTGTCTCGGGAGTTGTGCCCCAACGACTGCAGAACCCCCTTAGCATTCAGAATCTGGACACCTGTGTACAATAGAAGAGTCGCCAAAATCAGGACTATAACGTCCCCCAAGCATAGGCCTCAGGTAGCCAAGAACCGGACACAAAAATTAGCATGACTCCCTGACTTTGTGCGTGCTTGTGGGGTAGATACACACACATTTTGGTTTCCGCTCCTCTCAGCCTCGCACACAGTCACATCACGTATCCGCCTGAAGACAATATAGCACATATAGAAGCAAAGCAGCGTTCACGGGCACAGGATTACACCACGTCACACCATAAACCAGTCCTGTTCTCCGCACAGCGGGTCTCCAGTCAAGGTGATGTTGTGGGTGCCCGCATTCTCCACCAAGAAATGTCACGGCAAGCCTAGCTGCTAACCGGTTATCAGATTCTCCTGTAGCCAGTGAAGTGAAGTTATGTAGATGGGGAATAAGAGGAGCCACAGACAGAGTTTCAGCATGCAAACCCCAACCAAACCCCAAGATACGAGCCGCCAAGTGACAGCCTCAAAATCTTAATGATTTAGAGATGATCTGCAAAGAGGAGGGGAGCAAAATCCCTCCTGACGTGTGCGCAAACCTCATCATCAACTACATAAAACCTCTGACCACCAAGTATTAAGTCTTGTTTGCAAGAGGGGTCAAATACTTATTTCTCAGCAAAATGCAAATACATTTCTATCATTTATACAATGAGATTTTCTGGATTTTATTTTGGATTTTCTCTCTCTCAATGTTACGATTAACCTCCCCTTAAAATTATAGACTGGTCATGTCTTTGTCAGAGGAAAACTTACACAATCAGCAAGGGGTCAACTATTCTACTATATACTATATCATCCATATCTATCTATCATCTATCTATCTATCATCATTATCTATCTACGATCTATCACTTGCTATTTCTATCTTCTATATCCTATATCATTCTATCTATTCTTCTATCTTCTATCTATCTATCTATCTTCTAACTTATCGACTGATCTATCTATCTATGTATCCATATCTCCTCTTCCTATCATATACTCATATCTATCTATTCTATCTGCTCTCTATATCTATCTATCTATCTATCTATCTATCTATCTATCTATCTATCGGTCTATCTATCTATCTAGTGTTTATATACTTCTGGATGGTATATACAGCGCTGGTGGTATACGATACATATAGAGTGTTGGGCGGACACGGGGTGCTGTGTGGCGGTCGTACACAGTATGATGTGTGGCGGTGGCACATGAGGTGGTGTATTGCAGTTGTACACAGTGTGATGTGTGGCGGTGGCACATGAGGGTGATTGCGGTGCACCAGTGTGTATTCAGTTGTACACAGGGTGATATGTGGCGATCTTAGGAGCTGACCCTGTTGTGTCTTCCGACACGGGTATCATGTGGCTTCCGGGTGTTGTGTGCGGTGGCACACGGGGTGGTGTGTGTGGCGGGCGGCACACGGGGTGGTGTGTGTAGCGGTGGAACACGGGGTGGTGTGTGTAGCGGTGGAACACGGGGTGGTGTGTGTAGCGGACACACACGGGGTGGTGTATGGCGGTCACACACGGGGTGGTGTGTGCGGCGGCACACGGGGTGGTGTGTGGCGGTGCGGGCTCCTCGGGGTGGTGTGTGGCGGTGCGCTCGGGGTGGTGTGTGGCGGCGGTCACACGGGTGGTGTATTGCGCTTGCACACACGGGGTGGTGTGTGGCGGCGGCACATGGGGTGGTGTGTGGCGGCGGCACACGGGGTGGTGTGTGGCGGTAGCACACAGGGTGGTGTATTGCAGTTGTACACAGGGTGATATGTGGCGACTCTAGGACTCTGACCCCTTGTTGTGTCTTCCTGCAGGTATCATGTGGCTCCGGGTGTGTGGCGGCGGCACACGGGGTGGTGTATTGCGACGGCACACGGGGTGGTGTGTGTAGCGGTGGCACACGGGGTGGTGTATTGCGGTGGCACACAGGGTGGTGTATCGCAGTTGTACACAGGGTGATATGTGGCGACTCTAGGACTCTAACCCCTTGTTGTGTCTTCCCGCAGGTATCATGCGGCTCCGGGTGGTCGATGGCTTCCGCCTTCTTCTCTCTCTGGGCGTCTTCTTCTTTTTTGCCATCATAAGTCTGAAGCCTTTGGCCAAGCCGCACCTTGTGATCCCCACCAGACCTCCTGAGCCAAAGAGAAGCTCAGTGACCCTGGAGGACGGGGTCTACACCTACCACCTCAACCTCTCACGCTTCCAGGAGGAGTTTCCTTACCTTCAGAGTTACCGCTGCTCTCTCCTCTACACCCCACGACCGTGGGATGGGGACCCCTCACCGCTCCTCCTGCTGGCCATCAAATCCCACCCAGCATCGGGGGGCAGGAGAGCGGCGCTGAGACAAACCTGGGCCAGACAAGTGGAGGTGCTGGGCTACAGGGTGCGGCCGCTGTTCCTGATGGGACTGAGCGCGCATGACAAGCAAATGGAGATGGTGAAGGTGGAGGAGGCGGAGTACGGCGACATCTTACTGTGGGACTTCACTGAAGGACACCACAACCTGTCCCTGAAGGAGCGATGCTTCCTGGAGTGGCTGCACCACCACCTCCCACTGGTGACCTTTGTATTCAAAGGTTAGTGGTTCCCGGGGGCCCTATAGCAATTTACAGATCTCTACCAAAGTTTGAATGTGGTCCGATCTTACCAGCCTAGATATACCCCAGGCCAGTGCCCCAAACCATAGACCCAAAATGTATTCAGACCGTAGACCAGAGGCCAAAATAGATTCAGACCCCGGACCAGACCCCTGAATAGATTCAGACTCCGGACCTGACCCCTGAATAGATTCAGACTCCGGACCTGACCCCTGAATAGATTCAGACTCCGGACCTGACCCCTGAATAGATTCAGACACCGGACCTGACCCCTGAATAGATTCAGACCCCGGACCGAAACCTGAGTAGAGTCAGACCCCGGACCCGACCCCTTAGTAGAGTCAGACCCTGGACCCGACCCCTGAGTAGAGTCAGACCCCGGACCCGACCCCTGAGTAGAGTCAGACCCCGGACCCGACCCCTGAGTAGAGTCAGACCCGGACCCGACCCCTGAGTAGAGTCAGACCCCGGACCGACCCCTGAGTAGAGTCAGACCCCGGACCCGACCCCTGAGTAGAGTCAGACCCCGGACCCGACCCCTGAGTAGAGTCAGACCCCGGACCCGACCCCCGAATAGATTCAGACCCCGGACCGACCCCTGAGTAGAGTCAGACCCCGGACCGACCCCTGGATAGAGTCAGACCCGGACCGACCCCCGAGTAGAGTCAGACCCGGACCCGACCCCCGAGTAGAGTCAGACCCCGGACCCGACCCCGAGTAGAGTCAGACCCCGGACCGACCCCCGAGTAGAGTCAGACCCCGGACCCGACCCCGAGTAGAGTCAGACCCCGGACCCGACCCCCGAGTAGAGTCAGACCCCGGACCCGACCCCGAGTAGAGTCAGACCCCGGACCCGACCCCGAGTAGAGTCAGACCCCGGACCCGACCCCCGAGTAGAGTCAGACCCCGGACCCGACCCCCGAGTAGAGTCAGACCCCGGACCCGACCCCCGAGTAGAGTCAGACCCCGGACCATGCACAAAAGTGATATCAAACTCTAACATGACTTTCAATCCTAGGCTTCAAAATATAAGACCTTAGACCACTCCCCTAGATACTGACCCCAGACCCAAAACTAATTGAAACCCCAAACCATAGACCATAATGTATTCAGACTCTAGACTAGAGCCCACAATACATTCGGACCCCAATACAAGGGTAAATACTAGCCCTCAACATAAATTTAGACTCCAGTCCCAGCCCCTCAACACAGACTCCCGACCAGTCTCCTAAATATATCCAGAGCCCAGTCCCAAAATAAATTCAGACCCCAATATAAGGTTAAATCCTAGCCCTCAACATACCCCAATATAACGTCATAACCCAGACCCCAAAATTAATTTATACTTCAGACCAGACGTCAGAACAGTCCTCGTAATGGATCCAGTCTCCACATCAGACCTCTGTATTAGAGGCCCAGATTTATTTTTATTTGATACGACAAAAGGAATTCTGTCCCTCAAAAAAATTATCAACTCAATAAAAGCTCCAGACCTTACTCCAACCCCTTACTGATGCCAGACCAGACTCCTAAATGTACTCTGACCCCCAGACTGCACCCTAATGTGCTTAGAACCCAGAACAGAATGCATGTAGGTAGACTCCCAAAAACTTATAAGCACCCATATAAGACCTAACATATATTAATTCTCTAAGCCAACTCTTCCGGCTGATGACCATGCGCGTGTGTTGTCCAGCTCTCTCCTCTACACCCCACGACCGTGGGATGGGGACCCCTCACCGCTCCTCCTGCTGGCCATCAAATCCCACCCAGCATCGGGGGGCAGGAGAGCGGCGCTGAGACAAACCTGGGCCAGACAAGTGGAGGTGCTGGGCTACAGGGTGCGGCCGCTGTTCCTGATGGGACTGAGCGCGCATGACAAGCAAATGGAGATGGTGTTGGTTGAGGAGGCGGAGTACGGAGAAATCTTACTTTGGGACTTCACTGAAGGACACCACATCCTGGCCCTGAAGGAGCGATGCTTCCTGGAGTGTCTGCACCACCCCGGACCCGACCCGACCCCTGAGTAGAGTCAGACCCCGGACCCGACCCCCGAGTAGAGTCAGACCCCGGACCCGACCCCAGAGTAGGGTCCGACCCCGGACCCGACCCCTGAGTCGCGTCAGACCCCGGCCCCTACCCCTGAGTAGAGTCAGACCCCGGCCCCGACCCCTGAGTAGAGTCAGACCCCGGACCCGACCCCTGAGTAGAGTCAGACCCCGGACCCGACCCCTGAGTAGAGTCAGACCCCGGACCCGACCCCTGAGTAGAGTCAGACCCCGGACCCGACCCCAGAGTAGAGTCAGACCCCGGACCCGACCCCTGAGTAGAGTCAGACTCCGGACCCGACCCCGAGTAGAGTCAGACCCCGGACCCGACCCCCGAGTAGAGTCAGACCCGGACCCGACCCCCGAGTAGAGTCAGACCCCGGACCCGACCCCGAGTAGAGGTCAGACCCCGGACCCGACCCCCGAGTAGAGTCAGACCCCGGACCCGACCCCCGAGTAGAGTCAGACCCCGGACCCGACCCCCGAGTAGAGTCAGACCCCGGACCCGACCCCCCAGTAGAGTCAGACCCCGGACCCCACCCCCCAGTAGAGTCAGACCCCGGACCATGCACAAAAGTGATATCAAACTCTAACATGACTTTCAATCCTAGGCTTCAAAATATAAGACCTTAGACCACTCCCCTAGATACTGACCCCAGACCCAAAACTAATTGAAACCCCAAACCATAGACCATAATGTATTCAGACTCTAGACTAGAGCCCAAAATACATTCGGACGCCAATACAAGGGTAAATACTAGCCCTCAACATAAATTTAGACTCCAGTCCCAGCCCCTCAACACAGACTCCCGACCAGTCTCCTAAATATATCCAGAGCCCAGTCCCAAAATAAATTCAGACCCCAATATAAGGTTAAATCCTAGCCCTCAACATACCCCAATATAACGTCATAACCCAGACCCCAAAATTAATTTATACTTCAGACCAGACATCAGAACAGTCCATGTAATGGGTCCAGTCTCCACATCAGACCTCTGTATTAGAGGCCCAGATTTATTTTTATTTGATACGACACAAGGAATTCTGTCCCTCAAAAAAATTATCAACTCAATAAAAGCTCCAGACCTTACTCCAACCCCTTACTGATGCCAGACCAGACTCCTAAATGTACTCTGACCCCCAGACTGCACCCCTAATGTGCTTAGAACCCAGAACAGAATGCATGTAGGTAGACTCCCAAAAACTTATAAGCACCCATACAAGACCTAACATATATTAATTCTCTAAGCCAACTCTTCCGGCTGATGACCATGCGCTTGTGTGTTCCTCCGGCTGATGACCATGCGCTTGTGTTGTCCTCCGGCTGGTGACCATGCACTTGTGTGGTCTTCCGGCTGATGACCATGCGCTTGTGTGGTCTTCCAGCTGATGACCATGCGCTTGTGTGGTCTTCCAGCTGATGACCATGCGCTTGTGTTGTCCACCGGCTGATGACCATGCGCTTGTGTTGTCCACCGGCTGATGACCATGCGCTTGTGTTGTCCACCGGCTGCTGACCATGCGCTTGTGTTGTCCACCGGCTGATGACCATGCGCTTGTGTTGTCCACCGGCTGATGACCACGCGCTTGTGTTGTCCTCCGGCTGATGACCATGCGCTTGTGTTGTCCTCCGGCTGATGACCATGCGCTTGTGTTGTCCTCCGGCTGATGACCATGCGCTTGTGTTGTCCTCCGGCTGATGACCATGCGCTTGTGTTGTCCTCCGGCTGATGACCATGCGCTTGTGTTGTCCTCCGGCTGATGACCATGCGCTTGTGTTGTCCTCCGGCTGATGACCATCGCTTGTGTTGTCCTCCGGCTGTGACAATCGCTTGTGTTGTCCTCCGGCTGGTGACCATGCACTTGTGTTGTCCTCCGGCTGGTGACCATGCGCTTGTGTTGTCCTCCGGCTGGTGACCATGCGCTTGTGTTGTCCTCCGGCTGGTGACCATGCGCTTGTGTTGTCCTCCGGCTGGTGCCCATGCGCTTGTGTGGTCATCCGGCTGGTGACCATGCGATTGTGTGGTCGACCGGCGGGGGACCATGCGCGAGGGTTGTCCACCGGCTGGTGACCATGCGCTTGTGTTGTCCACCGGCTGGTGACCATGCGCTTGTGTTGTCCACCGGCTGATGACCATGCGCTTGTGTTGTCCACCGGCTGGTGACCAAGCGCTTGTGTTGTCCACAGGCTGATGACCATGCGCTTGTGTTGTCCACCGGCTGATGACCACGCGCTTGTGTGGTCCTCTGGCTGATGACCACGCGCTTGTGTTGTCATCAGGCTGATGACCACGCGCTTGTGTGGTCGTCCGGCTGCTGACCAAGCGCTTGTGTGGTCTTCCGGCTGTTGACCACGCGCTTGTGTGGTCGTCCGGCTGATGACCACGCGCTTGTGTGGTCCTCCGGCTGATGACTACGCGCTTGTGTTGTCCTCCGGCTGACGACCACGTGCTTGTGTTGTCCTCCGGCTCATCTTGTGTGATCTTCCAGCTGATGACCATGCGCTTGTGTTGTCCTCTGTCTGGTGACCACGCGCTTGTGTTGTCCTCCGGCTGGTGACCACGTGCTTGTTTGGTCCTCTGGCTGATGATCAAGCGCTTGTGTGGTCTTCCGGCTGATGACCACGCGCTTGTGTGGTCCCCGGCTGATGCCCATGCCCGTGTGTTGTCCACCGGCTGATGACCACGCGCCTTGTGTGGTCCTCTGGCTGATGACCACGCGCTTGTGTGGTCGTCTGGCTGATGACCACGCGCTTGTGTGGTCTTCCGGCTGATGACCACGCGCTTGTGTGGTCTTCTGGCTGATGACCACGCGCTTGTGTGGTCTTCCGGCTGATGACCATGCGCTTGTGTGGTCTTCCGGCTGATGACCACGCGCTTGTGTGGTCCACCGGCTGATGATCACGCGCTTGTGTGGTCCCCCGGCTGATGACCACGCGCTTGTGTGGTCCTCCGGCTGGTGACCACGCGCTTGTGTGGTCCTCAGGCTGGTGACCACGCGCTTGTGTTGTCCTCCGGCTGACGACCACGTGCTTGTGTTGTCCTCCGGCTGATGACCACGCGCTTGTGTTGTCCTCCGGCTGATGACCACGCGCTTGTGTTGCCCTCCGGCTGACGACCACGCGCTTGTTTTTGTCCTCGGCTGACGACCACGCGCTTGTGTTGTCCTCCGGCTGACGACCACGCGCTTGTGTTGTCCTCCGGCTGACGACCACGCGCTTGTGTTGTCCTCCGGCTGACGACCACGCGCTTGTGTTGTCCTCCGGCTGACGACCACGCGCTTGGGTTGTCCTCCGGCTGGTGACCACGCGCTTGTGTGGTCCTCAGGCTGGTGACCACGCGCTTGTGTTGTCCTCCGGCTGACGACCACGCGCTTGTGTTGTCCTCCGGCTGATCTTGTGTGATCTTCCAGCTGATGACCACGCGCTTGTGTGGTCCTCCGGCTGATGATCACGCGCTTGTGTTGTCCTCCGGCTGACGACCACGCGCGGGTGTTGTCCTCCGGCTGACGACCACGCGCTTGTGTTGTCCTCCGGCTGACGACCACGCGCTTGTGTTGTCCTCCGGCTGATCTTGTGTGATCTTCCAGCTGACGACCCCGCGCTTGTGTGGTCTTCCGGCTGACGACCACGCGCTTGTGTTGTCCTCCGGCTGACGACCACGCGCTTGTGTTGTCCTCCCGGCTGACGAACCACGCGCTTGTGTGGTCCTCCGGCTGACGACCACGCGCTTGTGTTGTCCTCCGGCTGACGACCACGCGCTTGTGTTGTCCTCCGGCTGACGACCACGCGCTTGTGTTGTCCTCCGGCTGACGACCACGCGCTTGGGTTGTCCTCCGGCTGACGACCACGCGCTTGGGTTGTCCTCCGGCTGACGACCACGCGCTTGGGTTGTCCTCCGGCTGACGACCACGCGCTTGGGTTGCCCTCCGGCTGACGACCACGAGCTTGGGTTGTCCTCCGGCTGACGACCACGCGCTTGGTTGTCCTCCGGCTGGTGACCACGCGCTTGTGTGGTCCTCCGGCTGGTGACCACGCGCTTGTGTGGTCCTCCGGCTGACGACCACGCGCTTGTGTGGTCCTCCGGCTGGAGACCACGCGCTTGTGTGGTCCTCCGGCTGGTGACCACACGCTTGTGTGGTCCTCCGGCTGGTGACCACGCGCTTGTGTTGTCCTCCGGCTGGTGACCACGCGCATTGTGTGGTCCTCCGGCTGGTGACCACGCGCTTGTGTGGTCCTCCGGCTGGTGACCACGCGCTTGTGTGGTCCTCCGGCTGGTGACCACACGCTTGTGTTGTCTTCCGACTGATGACCACGCGCTTGTGTGGTCCTCCGACTGATGACCACGCGCTTGTGTGGTCCTCCGGCTGATGATCACGCGCTTGTGTGGTCTTCCGGCTGGTGACCACGCGCTTGTGTTGTCCTCTGGCTGACGACCACATGCTTGTGTTATCCTCCGGCTGATCTTGTGTGGTCCTCCGGCTGATGACCATGCACTTGTGTGGTCCTCCGGCTGATGACCATGCGCTTGTGTGGTCCTCAAGCTGATGACCATGCGCTTGTGTGGTCCTCCAGCTGATGACCATGCGCTTGTGTGGTCTTCCGGCTGGTGACCATGCGCTTGAGTGGTCTTCCGGCTGGTGACCATGCGCTTGAGTGGTCTTCCGGCTGATGACCAGGTGCTTGAGTGGTCTTCCAGCCGACGGCCACGCGCCCGCCTTCTCTTCCAGCCGACGGCCACGCGCCCGCCTTCTCTTCCTGCCGACGGCCACGCACCCGCCTTCTCTTCCTGCCGACGGCCACGCGCCCTCCTTCTCTTCCTGCCAACGGCCACGCGCCTTCCTGCACTGACCGCCTTGTTCTTGTACTCTCTTCCAGGTGATGACGACGTGTTTGTGAACCCAGTTTCCTTGGTCCAGTACATAAAGGAGCATTCTTCATCACCGTCCACGCTGCACGGAGCCCTGCAGAGACACTCTGTCGTCCTTCGTTACTCCAAATACAAAGTCTCCGAAACTTTGTTCCCAAATCCTAAATATCCCTACTTCCTGTCTGGTGGAGGCTTCCTCTTCCCGGGAGCATCGGTCCAACCTCTGTACAATGCCTCCCTGCACCTGCCGGTCTTTCCACTGGACGACGTATATTTGGGGTTCTTGTCTCTGGCCTCCAACCTCACTCTCCACCACGACCGTCGCTTCTATGTTTTTGGACTGCCCTACAACCCTTGTAACTTCCAGCGAGCTTTTGTGGTGCACAGTATAAACCCCGAATTCCTTCAAGAAGTTTGGAGTCTAGTTCAAACGGCCCAGTGTGAGAGCCCAGTACCCAACACTAAGTGATGGTGGACAACCAAGACTTGGCGATGCCAGCAAGCATGGCTCAAAAAGTTTACTCGAGAGACTGAGGGGGGGGGGGAGCCCCAATGACTGGAGATCCTGAGTAATTTATTTATGTAGGTATTTTTTAACCGAAATCGAGGTGACCAAGTTTAGAGCATTTCCTTGATGTAGCAGAGCTGGTTCTCATGGTGGCATCATAGGACTATGGGTACATTCTGGATAGCTCTGGAGCCCCCTATACAGGACCCTCTACCTGCTTTGCTGGAGGTCACCTCTGGATGTTGCATAGACTTGTCTTTGGGGTTAAGTGGCCAAAGGCCTGGAAACGTTTTCTCTAAATTATATGATAAATTAAAGAATTTTATCTTTTTGACTCTTCAATTTGACGCTTCAATTTGCAGGAGTTTGTGGCCGAATAGATGGAGAGAGGTGGTCACAGCGGGCTTCGAACAGGTGAAGACCGACTAGGGGGCGCCCATAGAAAGGAGACGGACAATCACATTATGGACAAATGATAGTCAATTAGAAGCCTTGAGGTGCACTAGGGACTGGGGAACTCCTCAAACTCTTCCACACGGTGTCGGCGGGGGATGCCTGGGCCCCACTAGTAGTGTTGATTCTTGAGGGGGCACCAGTAGAGATTATTCTTGGAGAGGGCCCACCAGTAGAGTTGATTCTTGGGGGGAAGCACCAGTTGAGTTGATTCTTGGGGGGGAGCACCAGTATCGTTGATTCTTGGGGAGGGCCACCAGTAGAGTTGATTCTTGGGGGGCCACCAGTAGAGTTGATTCTTGGGGGGAGCCCACCAGTAGAGTTGATTCTTGGGCGTCCACCAGCTAATATATGGTTATGTCCTACTGCTGGACAGGAAGTATGGAGCGGGCTAGATCGCCGGGTGCCAGCTGGTAATTTGAGCCGACACCCACAGCTACCAGCAGGGTTGGGAGACGCCTCGATTCCTGCTGTTTGATTGCGGTTGTGGCATCTTAGTGAATGAGAAACGGTGCCACGCACCATTCCTCTCTGACCGGCCCCAGTGGCAGGAGCGTGGGGAGCTGAGCAGTTTCCTAAAGAAAGCGTCCGTAGCTGCCGTGTTACTGCTCCTATTACTGTTTGCAGGAAATAATAAAAGTGCCGTCTTGGAACAACTTTCTGTGTTATATACAGTATCTCACAGAAGTAAGTACACCCCTCACATTATATACAGCATCTCCCAGAAGTCAGGACACCCCTCACATTATATACAGCATATCCCAGAAGTCAGGACACCCCTCACATTATATACAACATCTCCTAGAATCAGGACACCCCTCACATTATATACAGCATCTCCCAGAAGTCAGTGAACCCCTCACATTATATACAGCATCTCCCAGAAGTCAGGACACCCCTCACATTATATACAGCATCTCCCAGAAGTCAGTGCACCCCTCCCATTATATACAGCATCTCCCAGAAGTCAGTGCACCCCTCACATTATATACAGCATCTCCCAGAAGTCAGTGCACCCCTCACATTATATACAGCATCTCCCAGAAGTCAGGACACCCCTCACATTATATACAGCATCTCCCAGAAGTCTGGACACCCCTCACATTATATACAGCATCTCTCAGAAGTCAGGACACCCCTCACATTATATACAGCATCTCCCAGAAGTCAGGACACCCCTCACATTATCAGTGTCTATTGGGGACAAAAGTGAGGACACTCCTAAGTGACCCGAAAGTGGAACCCAAAACCCCAAATTAAACCCAAAATTACAATTCAAAGAATTACCCCTTTCCCCCCCCCCC